>JAIPRM010012409.1:0-12134 GCA_025469315.1 Stegophylla sp. TES_Ste_2020 | reverse complement strand
TTTTATTTTACGCAATTATAACTCGTTTGAAAATAAAAATATCTTATAAAACTGACGTACAAAATAAACAGGTAACATTCTTATCTTTAAGTTGGTCAATTTACTCGGTTATTAAAGCTAACAACACGAAATAGATTCTACTTAATGGAAATTTTGCTAGGCCTAGGTCGATAACTAGCATAGTTTTTCGGAGGTGGTTTTATCACTTTTTTTCCGATAATTATTTTAGCCATAATTATAATAAATAATGCAAAGTAAGTATATACATTTTTTCCAAAATTTTCGGAGGTGTTTGAACCCGAAAACCCCTCCCCAGGATACGATCATGGGATCATGGTTTGACGTCTTCTTAGTGAATAAAATATTGTTTTTTTTTTTTTTTTAATTAACTAGTGCTCAACGATAAATTATTAACAATTGACACAGTAAACTCAAAATTATTTTTTTTAAATTGTGTGGTCTGAATCAGAACACATACCTAATATAATATTTTAAAATCTTTACTAGTATCTGAATTTGATTTAATTCAAATGCTCCGCGGAACCCCTAGACTATTCTCGTGGAGCCCTAGACCTCCGCGGAGCACAGTTTGAGAACCACTGAATTAGAGTATACGCCGAATTCGAAATATATTATTATAGTACACGGATGACAATATTTAGCTAATTTAGAGAAAAATTATTTAGATTAATAAATGTAACATAATATTATTTTTTTATTTACATTTAGAAAATTACATAATATTTAGCTAATTTTTCTCGAAACATACTCTAAATCGTTAATGGCCTTAGCTATATTATATTTAAATTCGGCGTATTTTCTATATTATATAAATAAAATATACAAATAAATGGCAGGGAAACACTATTCCTAATTTGTTTTTCACATTTTTTTATTTCCCAAAAGTTTCCTTTCTCAATACCATTTTACCCTAAAATTTTTTTTAACAATACCAAATCTATCAAAATATCTTATCAAATATAAGAAATTAATGAAATTAATTAATTAATCAAAAATAATTTAATTAATTAATTATTGTTAAATAAAATAATTAAAATTTCAAATTATCACCAATGACTGACTGTAAGGTATGGAGTAAAAATAATTGCTATCAATAAACTCGTCATATATATTATATATACAATTTAATGAATAATATAAAAAAAAAAAAAAAAATAGTTAAAATTTTAAATTATGACCAATTTTTTTTTTTTTTTTTTTTTGAGAAATATTAAATTTGTAAAAATATATATTGGAAGAATGTTTTCGTGGTAAATATTGAAATTGGAGAAATTAGATTGGGTAAAATGGATTGGGAAAAACAGTTTGGGAAAACTGTACTACAATCCAAATAAATATTTATACATAATATAATGTGTGTTACGAACGAAGTGTTTAATATGCGAGATCCCTTGTACTAGGTATAGTTGGCAATGTATCAGTTTTATTATTAATTTATACTTTGCGTGGGCAATCTATACCGTCTTTGCCATTTCCTAAGATTTCTATTAATGGCCAATGCTATTATTATAGGTAAAGTGTAAAACGTATAGTTTATAATATTATTTTTTTGATAATGTCGTGTGTATAAAGTTTAGACTTTATGTTAAATCGAAATAATATTATGTTTATTATTTTAATATATACCTGCCACGCGACAAAGTGACTTATTTTATATTTGCCTGAATAGCTGCTATCTGTTAATAATTTTTTTTTACAAATACGAACTAATAAACCGATTAGTATTTTTATTGCGCTCACTCGGAACTGTCAGAATTTTGTGGTGCACGTCGTTATATTAATAAAATAATTACGACAGTGAAATTAATTATTCCAATTTTTTTTTTTTTATATTGACGTTTTGAGTTACGAGTGAAGCAAAGAAGAAATAGATTTTACAAAATTACTTATTAGCTTCACTTTCTTATACCTGTAAATTTAGTAAAAAATATCAAAAAAATTTTATCCAACTACATCGTAAAACAAAAATTTCATCTGCATGAACTTAGAAAGGTGATTTTCCGAAATTCTCAACAGCATTTCGACACACGAAGAAAAATATTTGACTAAACAATGTCAATATTTTTTAAATTTTCATACTCGGTTACAATTTATTATTATACTAACTTTTAAAATCTAACCAAATAAACGACTTTTGGCCCTTTCTTTTTTTTTGGGGGGGGAGGGGGGGTTTGATTACTAGTACGATATTTTTTATAAAAACGATAACAAATTTTAAAAACAAATGATATTATTATTTGAACAGTGCCACGTAATTTTCGGTGTAAATTAAAATCAATGTATTCTATTCTCGAATATAATATAATAATATATTAAAGGCAACAGTGAACACGCGAAACAATTTCCGGGGTGGGCAGATATTTTAAACTCATGAAAAGTTTTACATAAATGTATTAATCCCCGGTGTGTATGTAGGTAGAGGGGAAAACCCTAAAACCACCAGTTAAAAGCCTGTCGAGTTATGTAGAGCCATAACTAGAAAAATGTGTGCCCTTACATTTCCCGTCACACTTCAATCCTCCAAAAGTTAACACACAATTATTGTACACGCCAGTGGTTCCCAAAGTGTTCACAGGGGACCTAAGTGCCCTAAGGGGACCGCGAGCACTTTCCAAGGGCACCGTGGTTCAAAAAATAATATATATATTTTCGTTAAAAGACCATAAATGAGTCATTGCTAAACTTTGACAAAATAAACAACCATGTAAAGTCTTTGGTTACGTTATTCAAATTTATAATTTTTTTTTTTTTTAAGTATGAAAATGTATCTTTTAATTAGATTAAAACTTGAATAATTACATTATTCATGATTAGTGACAACAAAAAAAATAATAATAATAATAAAAAAAAATGAAATTATTAAAATTGATTATTAATGAAAATTGGTGATGAGCTTCTTCATTTCTTCTTAAAAAATATAAGTAATTTATTATTGGGAGCACCGCGAATGAATTTGAACCAAAAAAAAGGCAAAAAGCCTGAAAAAAGTTTGGGAAACGCTAGTATACGCCATCAACATATGTTGAATGATACATAAATCACTTATTAATAATATGAAAATAAAACGCTTATTAAGGAATCATTTGTCAACAAATTATTTGATAATTGTACATTAACACTTTTAAACACTTTTGATTTTTAAATGAATAATTAGTATTGAAAATTTGGATTGAAGACTTGAACGGTAGAGCATTTTAGATTCTGAACGAAGTGAAAAAGCTAGTGTTTTTACAATGATGTTTATTTTTTTATTTTATCTGTGTACAACTTTTCGTATGGAAATACTTTTCCGAAAGTTTCAATTAGCAACTTTTTGAAACCGGATTTGTCTCTAAACGGTAATTTATAGAGGTCAATTCTTCAAATTTTTTTTTTTTTAAAAGAACCACCCAAAATTTGACAAAAACGATTCAGAAATCATCATTTTTTGATCCGAAGTATATGAAAATTTTAACATAGATAAAAAATCATATAAGAAACATTTTGGCGCAAGAAAATTTTGAAAATGTGAAAAAAAAATTTTGGACATTTTTCTAACATTTTTTTTTTTCTCATTTATTTTTTATATTATTTACTTCCCTCGTTCAGAATCGTTTTATTGAAGAAATGATTTATCGTTTCTTTAAAATTAAATACACCCGTCAAAAGAATCCCACCCGACGTGCGAAGAACACCCCGACGAGCGGAGTACACACTTTTTATACTACGCATTTGACTGTCGATAGAATATAATTTAAAGAAAAAAAAAAAATTTAATATTCTCGTAAATAGGTATCATAATAATTATTATAACTTTAAACTATAGAACAACACACGCAGATTACTGATAAATCGAACGTATCTACTAAAGAGATTAATTAGAATTATATAGGATAGGTACACATCTTATTTACGTTTTGATACGATATTAATTATGATAATTTAACTTTTTTTTATTTATGCACAAAAATGTCTTAAATTATACAGAATAAGCAGAGATTAATTTAAATATTTTCATGTATATAATTAAAAACCTCTCATAACTTTCACACGAATAATATGCAAATATGATAAAGCTTTTGAGAAACTAGCAGAGTAACGTGACAACATTATTGTAAAGCGAAATCAATTTAGGACTAAAGGAAATGGTGATTGGAGAAATATTTCCGCGAACCAAAATAAACCAATCCTAACCTAAAATCAGAAACTATTTAAACAAATTACTTTCGCTCTCATAACTTCTATATATATTGTAAAATTATCATTAGTCAATATAATATATTCCGTTATATCGTTTTTGAATTTTTCATTCAAACTAACGAAAAACAGGATCAAAGTTTAGTCGATGGGAAATTCAAAAAGTATCGTGAGCTGTTATAACGTCACGGATAAGAACGCTTTATTCAAATTAGTAAAGCTACCTTAGTCGTCAATCATTACAGTTCTCTTGGAGTTCGTTCACCCGTTACGATTTTCAAAAGAGGGTTTCAGATAGGTTCCCAAAAAATAGGGGATTCCGTATATCAGAGCAAAAGTGAACAACAAAACCTTTTTGAACGAAAATATTTTCCCTGGTTTTCGTACAATAATAATAATAATTATTAATTTAAAGAACGTCGTAAGTACTACCCGTTGTTAATCCGTAAACTAGCATAATGTAGAAACAATAATTATTATTTCTTATTCAAAATTAGATTTAATTTATGATAACGCGCACTTTTCTCGAGCCGTTTTTAAATTTAATGAAAAGTCTCTCTTTAATTTACAGAAAAACAATCGATTCCGTCATTTTATTTTAGATTCTGAACGAAGTGAAGATGCTAGTGTCTTTACAATGATGTTTATTTTTTTTATTTTTATTTTTTATTTTTTCTGTGTACAACTTTTCGTATAGAAATACTTGTCCAAAAGTTACGATCAATAACTTTTTAAAACCCGATTCGCCTCTAGATTGAACTTTAGGGAGATAATTTTTTGAATTTCTCAATTCTTCAATGTTTTTTTTTGGAAAAAAACTACCCAAAATTTGACAAAAACGACTCGAAAACCATCATTTTTTGATCAGAATTTTATGAAAATCTAAACATAGATAGAAAATCCTATAAAAAAGATTTTGGCGCAAGAAAATTTTGAAAATGTGAAAAAAAATTTTGGACATTTTTTTTTCTTCGTTCAGAATCGTTTTACTGAAGAAATGATTTATCGTTTCTTTAAAATTTAATACGCCCGTCAAGAGAATACCACCCGTCATGCGAAGTACACCTATCGTGCGATGTATTTATTTATTTTTTAATTTTAATAGAACAAGCCATTAATTATATTTATAAACCAATAACACACCTTCAATAATAATTGTTCTAATAAATATATAATCACGGTATTTTATCATTACAGATCAGAATGAATTAAGTAAGTTCTATATAGCTGATATATCGTCTTAATAAATCGAACCGCAGTGAATTTAAATAATTAATAATAATTACATTACTAATCGCAATATTTTAATTGTTTTACGATAGATCCGATAAACTAAAATTAATACCGTTCAAAACTAAATTATTCGTCCAAAGTGTGATTGGTGCTAATATTTATTTTATTTCTACGAAAAAACAAAAAAAAAAAAAAGCCGGACATACTTCGCACGACGGGTGGGCTTCTCTTGACGGGTGTATTGAATTTTAAAGAAACGATTTCTTCAATAAAACAATTCGGAACGAGGGATGTTAATAATATAAAAAATAAATAAGAAATTTTTTTTCATTTTTTCAAAATTTTTTTGCGCCAAAATCTTTATTACATGATTTTCTATCTATGTTTGAATTTTCATATAGTTCGGATCAAAAAATGATGATTTCCGAGTCGTTTTTGTTAAATTTTGTGTAGTTTTTTTCAAAAAAAAAAAAAAATGAAGAATTGAGAAATTCAAAAAATGACCTCTTTAAAGTACAATCTAGAGGCAAATCTGGTTTCAAAAAATTACTGATCGAAACTTTTGAACAAGTATTTCCATACGAAAAGTTGTACACAGGAAAAAAAAATAAACATCATTGTAAAAACACTAGCTTCTTCACTCCGTTCAGAATCTAAAAAACATTTTATTTTGACTACCCGAAAAAAAAAAAAAAAAAAAACCGATCAAATCGCATTTACACACATTAACACCGTCATTATGTTAAAATTGATTTGAATACACCGTACTCTACTTACGCCGTCGTGACGCTGACGGCTCAACGCGTACGTGTTATTGCAAGTGGGGTAAATCTCCTTTTAGGAGGTGAATGCTTGACATTTATTAGAAAATACGTCACACATAAACCACACAATATACGTATGTGTATAGAGTAACACACGCTTGGTATTTAAACTCTCCACCGATTGCCGAGTTTTATTTTAAAATAAAATTTGTGTTTTACCTCAAAAACGTTATAGTGAAAGGTTCGGCGTTACTGCTCCTCAATGGCGTAATTGGGGTGTTGCGAGTGTTGTATTTGCAACATCAAACAATTTTCAAAAATTTGTATTCAATTTTGTAACAATTTGTTACATTGTATAAAAATTTTGTTATTACTAAAAAAAAAAAAATCGTATAATATAAAAAACCGGACATACTTGACACACCACGGATATTCTTCGCTCCTCGGATCGAACTACTCTTGGTGGGCGTGTAGAATTTTAAAGAGAAACGATAAATAAATTCTTCAATAGGACGACTGTGAAGGAAGTTAATAATATAAAGAATGATACCAATCGTCATTTTCAACAGACCCACCAAGAGTATCTGACCCAAAGAGTGAAGAATATCCGTGGTGTGATATATAACATTTTTTTTATCTAATAAATAAAGAAGTGGGAAAAAAATTTAATGGGTTTAAAAAGTGTAAGAAAAATGTCTAAAACATTTTTTTTCACATTTTCAAAATTTTCCTGCGTTAAAATGTTTCTTATTGTCTATCTATGTTTAAATTTTCATAAGTTTGAATCAAAAAATTTTGATTTTCGAGTCTTTTTTATCAAATTTCGAGTAATTTTTTTTTTTTTATCATTGTCGTAATTTCTTCACTTTTTGCAACTCCGAAAATCTTATCCAAATTACGCCCCACTGCTGCTCCGACTCCAATAAATGCTGTGTTGTATCACGTCACGATTATTATTATTATTATTTTGATTGTAAACAAGTACCTTTTCGAAATTCAATAGACCGTGTGAAAATCAGGTGTTTATTGGAGAGTACACGGCGCACGCACCGTAATATTTGTAAAGAAAATCATATAGGTAATACGTACGAGTGTACGAAAAATAATTCACTATTTTTTACAAAATATATATACGAGGGTAGTGTTATTCAATAGTTACATCACTTTTGCCGCCACGATTTTCATTTACATTTGGTTTTTTGTTACAAATAAAAAAAAAAAAAATGTAACGTTTTTAGTTTACATATCATTATTTGCAATTCTCAATAGTTTTTCCAACATTTGGGGAAAATTACCCAATAATTATTGACATGAAAAAAAACCTTTAAAACTACTTTTTTTCATAACAAATTTTATGAAAAATTAGTAGTTAATAACATTAAAAATATTTTGGTGAAAAAAAATTGTTTTGAAATGAGAAAACAAATTATTATAATATATTTTTCCTAAATAGTTTTTTTACTTTTCTCAGTTAATAGTGAAATATAATATAAACTATATTATATTTAAGTAATTTTGTGTTGAATAAACTAAGGCTCCACTCAGAATCGTTTTATTGAAGAATATTCTTTAAAATTTAACACACCCACCCGAAGAGAGAAAAATACCTATGGTGCGAATTCTGTCTGGGTTTTTTTTTTTTAATTTAGTCACGATGCAAAAGTCTTTTTGTATTCACAATAATCATTAGCCCCAATATAAACCAATTAATTAAAATTAAATTAATTAAATTAAAATGTAGTTAAGCATAATACACAAACAATAGACATATTAATGTATGTATTTTATTTTAATATGTAAAATAATATGTAATCAATTGTTGTTGTTTAAATGGGAGTTGTCACTTCGGTCGGATATAAACCAGGCATTTAAACTCGCAGATCATTATTATTCTGGTAATAATTACCAGGGCTGTAAATGGGCACTGACAAAAGGGTGAACACATACAATGGGCGTAATATCACCAACAGCGCGATTTCCGGTGTCGAAAACTTGCCAAAAAAATACCGGAAAATAACCCAAAAATAATCAACAAGGGGTAGCAACAGTGGTCAACTATTGGTTTTTTGGTTGTCTATTTTTCAGTCGTTGATAAAATTAATATTATTGTTTTTCGAGCCACAAAATCCCTTTTATCGATTTTCGCACGTCATCATTATCTATCCTGCACAGGCCTGTGGTAAATATAGCTTTGTAATTATATATTGTTTGCAGGCGTGAAATAAAACGAATAAACGATAATATCGTGGCAAACGTCTTCCAAGATTTATACCAAAGTTTCCCAAACTGTGGGTCGCGATTAAATTTTTGGTGGGCCGCGTTAAATTTTAGTTTTTTTACAACGATATTTTGTTTTTTCAGTTACCACTTTTTTGTATAGAAATATTTTCCCAAAAGTTTCAATCAGCAACTTTTTAAATCAGAATATTCCTCTAGATGGTACTTTAGGGGTGGTTATTCTTCAAAATTCTTAATACGTTTTCAAAATTTGAGAAAAACTGCCTTAAATTAGACAAAAATGCAATTAAAACTTTATGGAAATTTAAATAATTTAGACAATAATATGAAAAATATTTTTGTGGAAGAAATTTTTTTTTTGAGTAAAGAATCCCCATGGTTCATAAGTAAGCCCGACTTTTTATATGTACAATTTTTTTTTTTTTTTTTGTAATATTCATTTAAACGTATATACTTGTATAATTTTAGTATTTATTATACATTTTCAAAAATTTAAATATAACATGTTTTTCTTCATTCAGCATCTTATTTATTAGTCGTCATTCAACAAGTAAAAAAGTAATTAGTTACTATCGTGGGTCGCCAAAATTGAAAAAATGACCAAAATGGATCATACCAAAAAAAGTTTGGGAAACTCTGATTTGTACAATAAACGTACGACACTCGAGAAGGCAAGGCCAACAGTAACGGTGGAGGAGGCGGTCGGATTAAATGATGGTGTCAAAATTGCTAGATTTAGGTGGCTTAAAATTTTTATTTTTATTTTTTTTTTTTTTTTACTCCCTCCCCGGTCTTCCCCTTCCCCGGTCGTTTTCGTTTGTAAAATAAACGATAATACGAACCAACGATTTAGTCACAAATGTATTTTTACCGAAATCGAGAGCCCGTCAATACACATACGTATATTATGATAATAATAACAATATATAAAAAATACGGGTAGTGCGTTTCGAAAACGTTATTAATCATCCGACGGTCATATATTATTTTCGTCAGAAACAATATTATACTTTTCCACCGGACGTGTACGAGCGGCGGCGAACTCGCGCGCACAAGCCCGCCCACGCGCACTCGCACACACACACACACACACACACACACACACTCGCGTCGATTGTTATTATTTTTTTATTGTTATTGTTCTTATTGTTATCATTATTATTATTATTGTTATTATTGAACTCTGACACACAGGGTCATAAGTAACATGCTTACTAATCGCATTTGGCGCGCGCACGCGCACGCGCACACACTGCATACACAAACACCAGGTTTAGCAGTCAAAGGGGGCTATTTTTTCCATACAGTATTCCGAAATAATTTACAAAATTTAAGTATATTAAAAACGTTTGCGTATTATAGTTTTTATTATAAAATTTAAAACCCAAAAATTTTCTGTAGATTTGCAATTCACCAACCAGTTATCTAACACTATTTTTTTTTTTTTTTTTTTGTAAAGCGTAACATTTTTATAAGGTCACCTCACTATGGGATTTTGAAAAATATGTACCTAGGGCTACGCATTATGTTAATCCGACCCTGACAAACACACCCGTAATAAACAATCACATTGTGTAGTACATCCGAGATTTCCCGAAGCTTTTTGATTTTTAATAGGTAATTTAAGGCACTTTTCATCACCTCCTGTCCCGAACACACGTCATATCAGACCTAAACGAAGCAGTAACGTACCTACGAACAAGTGCTTTAAGCATAATCCGCCATTACGCGTTTAACACGTTACGAATGAACTATAATAAAATTTACAACACTATATTGTATAACGTGAAAATATTTCATTAAATAAAAATATTTTGTCGACAGTCCACATTAGTGGCCACCAGAGAAAAATTTCTATAAGGAAGAGACTAAATTTTTCTAGGAAAACTGCATGACCGTACTATATAATTTGAAAATGAATTTTCACATTATTCCAAAAAAAATAAAAAAATATACTTTTATGTATTTTTGAATGTTATCTACCCTAAATCAACTAGTGTGTGAGTGGTGTTTACACGATTTTTCTAATAATGTATGTTAATGGGAATAAGTATTTTGTTTTACAGGCGATAGGAAATACATACTATATAGGTACATTTAATTTTTTACTTTATATAAGAAAAAAGGAAAAAAGAACGACTTTATTATAAAAATTCAGTATTACCTGAAATAACTGTCCCAGTTCACAAGAATATCTCACAATATTCTCTCTCCCTCTTAATGGATGGGGCGTGAATTTTTACAAATCTAAATAGGGGCATAATATTTAGAACGTAACTCTGATGAAAATTCATTTGATATTGATGCTATTACCGTCATTGAACGTTGAGCCGGAATCATATTATAATAGCAGTAACATACTTAACGAATCTACTGTTGCATCTTACACAAAGGGACATCTTACACGCAAAGGATAAATTATATTTTAGTCGGGGCAAATTAAAAGATCTCTAATACTGCTGTAGAATTAGTTAACATTTTAATTTTTTTTTCACGTTTTAATAGTGTTTTCTTAACTCGAAATTTGTTTCAATAGCATACAATACTTGGTGATTTTTGGCTTCTACATTTTTTTTTTTTAGTATATTTTTCGATACTTAAAATTATTTTTTTGTAATATTTTAACAGTCTACTACTATATAAGAGAGAAAATCATTAATTTATTATGTTTTTCACCAAATTCAACATTTGTAGTGTTTTTGTCCACTATTCTAATAATAACATAATAATTAATGCACTACTATGGTATTACAATTATTTCGATGTTTTATATGTTTGTTTGTTAATATTGTTATAATTAACATAAAAATTAAATAAATAATTAAAGTAGTTTTAATAACTAAAAGAGCATTTTTATGTTTTTAATTCACTGAAAAATTGACTTTTTAAAAGCAATTTTATAGGTCTTTTGAGTCGTGTCATAATTATTACACGGTGTTTTGGTAATTATATTTGAATAATTAAAGGTTTATTAAGGAAACAAAAATCCGGGGCCTAAATTTAAGCAATCACACTTACATTTTTTTTTTCTCTTTTTGGTATGACACTTATAAAATATCAATACATAATATCATAATATGTTAATAATAATTTCTCATCATTTTTATTTATACGAAAATCTTGAACGAAATAAATACGTAATAGGTATAGGTACGATGTATCTTGTGTATTTTATCTTAGGCACTTATCTCTATGCATTTACATTTATATGATATTATAAGTAGGGCTAAGGACTTATAGGAGTTAGCATGTTTTTCAAAAATCATTCAAAACATAGCTGAGTAATGTAGAAATGCGTTTCATAACACCTGCAGGAGTTGTATGCAGTTCTCTTTAATTTGCATATTTAGCTATTTATTTCGATATGAGTGCACATTTCACATATTTTTCAATATTTAATTTGAATTTTCTTGGTATTGAAAAATTTTTTACTGAATACCTGAAGAGATTGAATATTATTTGATATTAGATTCTGAGCGAAGTGAAGAAGCTAGTGTTTTTACAATGATGTTTATTTATTTATTTTTTTTTTTCTGTGTACGACTTTTCGTATAGAAATACTTGTCCAAAAGTTTCGATTAATAACTTTTTGAAATCGGATTTGCCTCTAGATTGTACTTTAGAGAGGTCATTTTTTGAATTTCTCAATTCTTCAATTTTTTTTTTGTAAAAAACTACCCAAAATTTGACAAAAACGACTCG
>JAIPRM010012408.1:0-12134 GCA_025469315.1 Stegophylla sp. TES_Ste_2020 | reverse complement strand
GGGCTACGACAAACGAAATATTATCGATAAAAGTGTAATCGTAAATTACCATATCATATTATATTGTTGATTTATCATTGGAAATTTAGTTAAAGTTTATTTTGGGATATTATATCAATTTTTTTTTTTATGAACGCTGAATGATTCCTCAGTTTACTGATTATGGCAATACGGTATTACACAATACGTATTTTTTTTTTTTTATTTATTATTTTTTTTTTTTAGAACCATTGATTATAGAATAGACTATTAATATAAATAGACTATTCCATAATCAGTGGTAGAAGGCAGAATGCAGCCCCCATTAAAACATAGTTATTAAACACTGCACTTGTATAACACAACACAATAATATTATCAACTATTTTTTTTTGGGGGGGGAAGGGCTTAAGCCCGTTAGCCCTTGCACTCGATATGGTTTTGCATATCAAAATATAATGCGATTATTTTTGATTTATGAATAAAAGCGGAGCCGTCGACTAACGTAACGACTAACGAGGCGACCAAAAAGCCGGTAAATCACGCGAAATGAATTTTTATTTTATTAATAAATATTAGTAAATTAGTAATTGGAGGTGAATCTAAGACAAGTGGTCAGGCATACAGACACGACGCCGATTTACAATTATAATTTATTATGAAATGACGGCGAAATGGATCGTCGGTGAATCGGGGTACAGCCTATCACATATTACTTATAAGTTCCAATTTCCTGTCTGATATTAATTAATGATAACAAATACATTTTCATTATTTTTATTTATTTAAAAAATAAAATAAAATTCATAAGATATATTTACTTAAGATTTAATCATACGGAGACAATGAATTTTTTCTAGTATTTATTTAATTTATCACTCCTTTATTCCTGATGAATCAGACGTTTTTACTGAAAAAATGCCCTATTATAATAAATACTATTTTAATTTTCCTTACTTAAAGGTCAAGAGTTTTGACTAAAAGACACGATTGTCCACTACAAAAACAATGAGAAAATTTTTTTATCTTCGCAAATTCATTGAAACTTGAGAGTATACATCGTAAAATCTTGAAAATCTAGAGTCAACTATTTATTTTTTATAACCTTTGAAACTTAGCAATTTGATGGAAATTTTTAGTTTTATATATAAAATTACACGTAATGATTTATTTATATTACGAAATTACGTATTTTATATTAATTCATTTCAGAGATCAGTTCACAAATGTAGACAAATTAAACTGAAATTATAAAAGTCACAGATGACGATTTAAACAATTCCCGACAATGGGAACGCCGAGAAAAAACGTAAGAAAAAAAAAGCAACGGGGAAAAAAATGGATGAGAAAAATAAATATTGTTGCCGCTGAAAACGGCAACAATTAAAGGTCGTCGATAATGGCACGTGCCCAGCAACACAATTGTGTATCATAAAATATTTACGGCCGGCCATACACACGCACATACACAAACACGTACAATTAGTTATAAGTTTATGTTATCTTTGTTTATGATTTATATAACTTGATCGTTAATTATAAAGAAATTGTTATAATCCATTCGTCGTATGCAAGAATTAATGTATGTCCAACCATTGTACCATCGTACCAAGGTACGATACAAGTATACACGTTCGTCTGCCGTGCGTGTATCGCAGTTATATTATATGTTTACTAAGTTTTGTTTTTTGCACATTTAAGTGTACGCAACGCATCAATTGTAAAAATGTAGAGTTTGTTAGACGTTTGTTAGAAACGCATCAAGTTAAAAACGTATATTGTTGTCGCATAATTTATTCAATTAGGTAATTTTAAATGTATGTGTTCGTGATTTTTTATATATATAGTTTTAGATTTAGGTAGCAGCTGGCCAGCAGTGCGCCGCGCGCCGAAAATTTGTAAGTTTTATTTTAATATTTATACAATTTAATTGTTGTGCCAAACAGGCAATTTATTTATCATCGTTATATATTTTACATTTTTGAGTGTTGCTGTGAATTTTACATTATTGTTATTTTATTATTATTGAATATTACTGATTAACACAGCAACACTAGTTACCATCATTTTGTTTACCATTTTTTTAAATTTATTTAGAGTTACCTTGTTCTTAGTTTTTAAGTTACACACACTCTACACACCTCACCACACCACATAGTCGAACAGTATTTGCGCGGCGAACCCAACCATTGCTGTTCGACTATTGACAACTATACACACATACACGCATAGTGTGGCCGACACGGTCGGCAAGACTTGTTATAGTACGCGCGAAGTATAGGTGTCCGACGTGCGCGTATTACTATTATACGCCGCCGGCCCGAACAAATATATTACCTAACACTTTTGAGTCTAATGTTTTATTTTATTTTATTATTACTAAAATAGTTTATTTTATTTTATTATTATAAAAATATTAGACTCAAAAGTGTTAGGTAATATATTTATTTTTCTCGTCAATTTTTTTTCCCGCTGCTTTTAGATTCTGAACGAAGTGAAGAAGCTAGTGTTTTTAGAATGATGTTTATTATTATTATTTATTTTTATTTTTCTTTGTACAACTTTTCGTATGGAAAGACTTGTCCAAAAGTTTCGATCAGTAACTTTTTGAAACCGGATTTTCCTTTAGATTGTACTTTAGAGAGATCATTTTTTGAATTTCTCAATTCTTCAATTTTTTTTTTTTTGGAAAAAACAACCCAAAAATTGACAAAAACGACTCGGAAACCATTTTTTATTTAATCCGAACTATATGAAAATTTAAACATAGATAGAAAATCATATAGGAAAAATTTTGTCGCGAGAAAATTTTGAAAATGTAAAAAAAAAATTTGGGATATTTTTTCAACATTTTTTTTTCTTATTTAATACGATTAAGTCGGTAATTACGGTGTGGCTTTTGGACTGCCGCCCAAATACATTTTTCAATGCCACAACGCCTTAACAATTGTCACATATTACACAGGCTGTCATAGCCATGTAGGTATATGTATAAACTATTAAATAACAGTATCTAACATACTATTTTATATTTATGTTATTAACTTCCCTTGTTCAGAATCGTTTTATTGAAGAAATGATTTATCGTTTCTTTAAAATTCAATACACCCGTCATGAGAATCCCACCCATCGTGCGAAGAACACCCATCGTGCGAAGTATGTCCGGTTTTTTTTTTCCTTCCGTTTGTTCTCAGCGATCCGATTGTCGGGAGTTGTTTAAATCGTCATCTGTGACTTCGATATTTTCTTTTGTCTAGATATGTGAACTGTTACAGTATATTTTTAAACGGATGTTTAGGAAAGAAATTTCTTTGAAATATATATTTGAATAGAACAAATAAATAATATGCTGAAAAATGTAAAATGAAATATTTTATGAATAAATACACAAAAGCATCAAGTTCTTTATTCTTAAATACGAAGAAAGATCAAATGGCAATTGTTGTTTTTAATTTCCGGTCGCATGAATTCAATAAATGATATTTGTTGTAGCGAAATGACTTAACTGCAGAATGAAACTGTAAAAGGCATTTGTTGTCATATGTGCATCTAGTTTGTGTAAATCTATAGTGTATACGTTTAAATTACCTTTGTACCCATTTGATACGTAAATAAAATATCGAATATCTATGTTAGTAAATATAATGGACAAAACAATAGCATTTTTAAACGTTTACTTTCACAGAATTAAAAATACTAAACATTATATTATATGGCTGTTTATTTGAATTAAAGTGATAGTTAGTATAGCAATAGTTTAAATAAAGACGTATTCAATACAAAAAGCCTAGCACCCCTAAAGTAATCTTAAGCTAAAATTACAATACTATATATATATTATACCTTATCATTGTACTAAAACATATCTTTTGCTAATGTCAATACTAATCAAGTTAATATTATTATTAACCAGGTATTTAGACAAATAGGGTAGGACCGGACCAGATATTTTAGAAAAATATATTTTAGAATCTAGACCAAATTAAACTCAATTCGAAAAACATTTTCAAAGCCAGGACCAGCCCGGCCCAAATTTTATGTTTAAAGAAAAATCCAACCAGAACCAAAAATTATTAATAAAAATGTGGGTCCTCTCGGAACGGGACAATTATAAATATTTAAAATCCAAAACAGATACTCAAAAAAAAAAAAAAAAAAATTCATTAGTTAATATAGGTACTTGGTATATTTACTATGAAATAAAAATAATACTATTTTCACATGGAAAAAAAACGTAATTTAATATTATTATAATTTTAAGGTCTAAAATATGGTATAATAAAGACCGAATTAGATGATCACATCAGTGATAATAATAAACATATTCTGGTCGGACCAAACCCAACCCATTAAAAAACTATCCGGACCAAACCAAATACAAGGATAAATAAAATATTTAAACCTGACCGGACCAAACCCGGGATGCGGTCCGGTCTACCAGACTGATCTCTAATGTCTACAATTGTTTATAATGAATGAAAATTTCAAGTTTCTAGACCAAATAGTTTTTGAGTAAAAGAAAAAAAAATGAAAATCAATTTTATGAATACCATGTTTACAACATACTTTGCTGATTTTACTCAATTTTTAACAAGTTTTCCTGGTGTTAGCATGTGTGCGTGTGTGTGTGTGTGTGTGCATGTGTGTGTGTGTGTGAGTGTGTGTGTGTGTGTGTGTGTGTGTGTATTGTGTACACTCTTGTACTCTTAGAGGCGATGATATTCAATCGCTTCTTCAATGGTTCTATCACGCGTATATTATTATGACTGCACATGCGTTTAAAGTATCTAATATGTTTACGTAGCTCCAGCTCGGGGAATATACAGCGCCTAGGAGTCCAGTCATAATTTTTTTTCTTTACTTTTTTTTTGGAGTTCAGAATTTTTAAATTGTTATTAATTCAGATTGGGATAGAAAAATTATGTAATAATTAAATTAAATTAATCAAGAACAGTTATATAAAATTGTTCTTCCTTATTTTTCAAGGGAGATGGTGCCTTCCTTGCCTCCTTGCGAAAACCGCCACTGCCAAAATTATCAACTAGATATAATTTCCAATCTAAAAAGTTAGATAGTTAGATACGATATGAAACTTTTGGTAGGTATTGTAAAAAAACTTGTACACATAAAAAGAAAAACACATATTTTTGCCCCTTTTGCTTTTTAAATATCAATTTTTTTCTGGAGAGGAGAATTAAACTCCCCAAACTCTCCCCATAACGGCCGTAGCTACGCCATTGTTGGCAAATAAAAAAATAAATAAATAAAAATATTAAACAATTTATGTAGTGAATGTGTAGTATATGTGTATGTGTGAAAACAGTGATGTTTCTTTTTTTATTTCTTTGCAAACATAATAAATATTATACGTCCTTATCCGTATTCTGGGTGTTCACGCATACCAAAGAGAATCGTATAAAAATATTTGAGCATGGCCAGATGAGTACGACACATCATAGCACCTGCCACACACACACACACACACACACACACACATGCACGCGCACACCCGTAGCGCACACACACACACGCACGCACGCGCACACACGCACGCGTGCACATACACACACACGCACGCGTGCACATACACACACACGCACACGTGCACATACACACACACACACACACACACACACACACCAAAAGACGTCTTGAAAATTTATTAGGGTAGATAGTGCTGAATCGAATCTGGTTGGTCGTGTCTTATTGTATATATATAATATAAGCACACCAGTATATATATATATATATATATATAATGGGGTGTAGTTCTTTATTCTATAGGCGATTTCACTCGAGCGAACAATGCACGCTATTGAACGATTTTACGTGTCTAAATGAAAAAAAAAAAGATGAAGAAAAAGATTATAATAATAACAAGCAAAGAATTCATCCCCATTACTTCACCTCCGCGCGCATAACCACCTCACTACCACCATTTGACCTAACCTAACAAACTGGTTGTGATCGCCACATGGTGTAGCCTTCGACCCAAGCTGGAAACACACACACACACACACACACACACACACATTTTTTTTTCTCGATTTTGGTGGGGGAACGTTGCTCTCCGGCACTGCCGATCGTGGCCGTGCGTCCTGCGCGCCACAGTTGTGTTTGATCTGCGATCCATACCTTACGCGCGTTACATTGTCAAGACCGGTTCGTCGCCGACGTCCAAAGGTGTTTTAGTATAAAAAAAAAAAAACATTTCAAAAAACATGTTCCGCGATAACGGTCGTGGCTCCTTCGAGAGGATGCCGTTCAGTGACTTGACCGAGAACACGAACAGGAATCAAGAGGCGTACACGGCTCGGTTCACCAACACGCGCCGGGAAGACGACGGGAATCGTCAGTTCACGGGCAGGTTTGTGTCCATAAACAGGAATCGTGAGGCGAACGGGGTGCAGGTCGAGAATGGAAATCGGGCCGCCAACGATAATCGGCTTGTGAGCAGGACCGTGCCGGTGAACCGGAGTCGAATTACCGTGAGCAGGGCACGGATCACCGCCTTCAGCGAGAATCAGCAGCAGTACACGAGCAGGACCATGCCGCTTAATTGGAGTAGAGAATTCACGAACAGGAGACGATTTGCGAACAGTTGGCGATCCGCGAACAGGAACCGATCCGCGAACAGAGACCTTACTCATGGTCACCGGGCCGAGGACCGGGATCGTGCGGCAGACGGCAATCGGCTTGCCGCCGGCAGACAACTAGTAGCACCCGGCACTAGCGAGACCGCGATTGGGCGTCGATTTTTCCTCAAAAATTTTCGTGTCTTGGCCGTAGAGGCGGGGCCGCGGGGCCATAACGCCGGTTCGAGACCGGTTCAGTATCGTAGATCCGAACTGCCTGCACCCGTCCTGCCGTCATCTCTGACACCATCGTCGGCGCCGCCGCAGCCGCAGAGCCTCCTCCCCCGCAAATTCGTCCGGTTCAGCTCCGACGTCTACCGCTCGTTGGCCGCGACCCGCATCGCGCTCGACACGCCGCTGTTTCCGTGGGTCAGGCCGGTCTTGTTTGAGCCCAACAACGATCTGATCAAAGCCATGCGGTACCCGCACTTGGTGCCGCACCAAACGCTCATCGACGCGTTGATGTTCCCGGACGGTGGGATCGCGGCCGTCAAACTGCACATCATCCACAAGGAGACCGGCGTCGGCCGGTGGTGCACCACCGGCTGTCTGCCCCCCGGATCCGAAATATACCGCCTCGTGTACGTGGTCCGCAAAATCCGGACTCTCATCGATTTCTGCTACTGGTTCAAGACGCAGCGTTGCGACACATGCCGCAGATACGTGGTCCGCGGCATCCTGCCGCAGAAGTATATCAGCATGGGCAACCCACCACCGGAACACGATTGGCAAATACCGCAAACAGACCACGAACTGTGGAACGTGGATTACATGATGCGGGTCGCGCACCACTGAAACGCCGCTGGACGCCTGTTGCAGCTGTCGCAGCCGTTCGTCGCAAGTATGATATATTATACTCATTGGGGCTAGGGGGGAGGGAGGAGGTTATCGGTGGTTCCACGGGCTAACGTTTTACAATGAACTCGGTTATAAAAACAATCGGGTTAAAATTAGTTATAATAATTAAGTATGGGTAATATTAAATATATAACACAAAGGTAGTACATATTATTTTATTTTACTAACAAATCGATTCGATTTTAAATTTAGGTGTGCGTATTTTTAAAGCAAATTTGATAATGTTTGATATTAATTGATAGTCATAATTCATAAATTAAACAATAAATGCAACAAAATAAATGCTGGAAGGGGGATATTCAGGGAATATTTCCGTGGCAAGGATTCTTATTATAAAACATTTTTTTTTTTTTTTTTTTTTAGATATTAGGTAATTTTACAACATTTATAAAACTTTATGAAATTGCTTTAACATTTTTGTAAAACATTGCTTAATTTTTTAATGTTTTAATAAAAATGGTGTTATTTTTTAACATTTCATTTGAATATTGTATTCAATTAATTCAAAGATTAATGTTTTTGGTGTTTTATTATTAACTCATGATTAGGAATATCCTAATGTATTTTTTTTTTTTTTATATATGTAAGGAAATTATTTAACATTACGTAAACTTTGTGTTATAATTATTTTTTTTTTTTTTGACATTTTGATAAAATGTTGTGCAATTTTTCAATAGTTAAACTAAACATTAAGTACTTTTTGAACATTTGATTTAAGCTTATTGAATTTTTTTTACATTTTAATAAAATATTGTTTAAATTTTTAATACTTTAATGAAAATTGTGTTGAAAAATGTTTTCAAAATTGTGATATTTGTTAATATATCTCATTTAATGCCCATATTAATTTCACATATGGAAAGAGTCTTCGTGTTCTTGGGTTCATTAAACGCACCTGTTCTAATTTCAATGATGCACTATGTATGAAAGTTTTATATTGTTCGCTAGTAAGATCTTAACTTGAATATGGGACGGTTTTATGGAATACTAATCAATCTGGTTTAGTTAATAAATTAGAAAAAATTCAAAAAAACTTTTTACGTTTTTACGCTTTTAAAACGAAGTACTCGTATAATAACACTACTGAAATTGCAAACTATATAGGTATAAAAACGCTTAAAACAAGAAGATTAGTATATGATATCACGTTTATGTGAAAAATCCTGAATGGTGTTATTGATTGTCCGGAATTATTACAAAAAATCGGTCTCAAAGTACCCTCTTTTAATTCAAGATTTAATCCACCATTTGCTATTCCTCATTCTAGAAATAATTACTTTTCTAATAGTCCGGTGTGCCGCCTACCAACATCTTGTAATTTAATTCATAATTTTGACTTTTTTTTCGATTCCTTTACAAAGTTAAAAAATTGTATCTATAATTTAAATCTTGAAGTTTAATTTAATTGTATTAAATTTTCTCAATTGTTAATTTAGCGATGTTTTTTAGTTTTTAGTTCATACACACTGTACTCAGTGGCGGATCCAGGACCTTAATTTGGATGAGGCGATTAGACAAAATTAGATCAAATATACATAAAATTAATACATTTTTACACGCATTAAGCATTTTTAGAATTTCTGGAAGGGGCGATCACCCCCATCGCCCTCCCCTTGGATCCGCGCCTGACTGTACTCTTACTCTTTGGAGTGTTAAATATTTATTTAATTTTAAATAAATATTATTATTATTATTATTATTATTATTATTTAAGCATTGTATTTAATTAATTCAAAGATTAATGTTCATATAATATGGAAAAAGGGTTTGATGTTTTATTATATTAACTCATGATTAGGAATATTCTTATGTAACTAATTTTGTTTATCTTTATTATGGGTAATTTTTGACATTAATTAAACCATACTATATTTAATTTTTTTTGACATTTTATTGAAATGTTTTGTCATTTTTGATTATTAAGTTAAAATTATGTAATTTTTAAAAAATGTTTAAAACATTATTTGATTTTTTTTTATCATAATAAATGTAATGTAATTTCTGAGTATTCTAATTATTGTTGTTGTGTAATTTTTTACCATTTCATTTAAACCTTGAACTCAATTTATTAAAAAATGAACATTGTTGTATAGAAGAAATTATAAGTTGGTATATTATATTAACTCACTATACTACAACGCAGTCTGAATGTATTGGTAATAATTCATCAAAGTAATGCATTTAAAAAATGTTGTATTGTTAATGATTTTACTCTAATGTTATGGTGAACCTGTAAGTAAAATATGACTTTCATCTCTTTTATTATTATTATTTATGGTATTATATTCATGTGCTATCAACAGTTTAGTGTACAGTAACATTAACAGTGCAGTACAATGTTACACAGAGTTGCATTTTTTTTTTAACTATCATTCATATCTGTAACCATGATAAAACAAATAGGAATGTTCGCAATATCCATATTCATGACTAAATAGCGCAAATATGGGTGCCGTCTTTTACCTCTTTCCATTGGATTAAAAATGATCATTTATTATGTTTTAATCATGAAGGGATTCTTTCTCTTAAAAATAAAGATCACACACACCTTAAAGTGTGTGTGTGTGTGTGCGAGTGCGTGTGTGTGTATGTTGATATTACTTTCGGGTATATATTATTATTATTATTATTTATATTATTAAAATACGAGTATGCGCAGTGGTGGATCGTGGCATGGACGAATGGAAAGATCGCACCCCCTACTAATATTAAAGAAAAAGAAAATTAAGTCCTACTAAAGTTTATTAATTGTTCAATTTTCAATATTTTTTTATTTTAATAATATATTTTGTAGAGTACGATCGGCAAATCGTTTTAATCGGCTACCGGAGTCGTATATACGCACTACGCATGAGAAATGTAATGTGTAGGGAACGGATTTATAATATGCAAATACATGGAATAAGTTTTTTAAAATACGATGATAATTGTTTCCGATCTAGATCATTTTTTTATTAAAATCACACTAATTTTATTTTGCATATTTTAATGTATATTTGTAGTTTTATAATGAATATTTTCATTTATAACATTTATTTTTATGTTCACAGCTACATATTGACAAAATTACGATTAGTCATTATCGTGAAAGATAAGAAAACACTCCCGTATTATACATATACATACATTAAATTTATAAATATAAATTCACATGATATGAATGTAGTTCAAGTGTTCGATAGAAACTTGGAAACCGATCAGTCAGTGTTGTGCCATATATTTATTTATGATGTCATGTGTTCGTGCGTTTTATATGTAAAATAGTTTTAGTTTCTGTTACTACTGTCAGGGGCGGATTCAGAAATTTATCAAGGGGGGGGGAATTAAATTGTATCCAACAGATACTATTCATACTTAATAACATACTTTTTAATATTACCATTTTGAATTTATTCTTACAAAATGTATTAATGACAACATTTATATAGGTACTTAAAAAAACAAAAATTTTATAGACCTGGTACAGCAAAACTAAAAAAATTTCAAAATAATAAAAATACTTAAATACACATTTAAAATTAAAAATATAATAAGGTAACATACATTTACATTGTACACAATAGTATATAATATGTCAATAAAATAATAATAAAAATAAAATATTAAATTCAAATTTAAAGAATTAAGTCTAGCTTTCTATTTTTACTCTTGGCAAACTGGTCAATGACTTCATTAGGCGTAATTTCAACATCATTATGTAGCTACATACAGCAGAGTTAATCCAACAAATCTCTCTTCACTCATTCTATTTCTCAACCAGACTTTTAATCTTTTCAGGGTGGAGAAACTTCTCTCTGCAGATGACACTGTCACAGTAGTCTACTGTTACTAGTGATTTTTTAAATTATTTTAATTCATAATTTCAAAAATAAATGCATAATTTGTTGCATATAACAGCATTTTTAAAAGCATATTTTTAGGATTTTTAACGCATTAAGATCCATTACCTAGTAATGTGTATTATTACTGGTCACTGGAGTGCTGGCTGCCACGTTTGGACGAAACGCATCGTCGTCCGAGTTATAATTATTATTATTATTATTCTGAATGCCTACATCAGGCATTAGCGTAGTACGAATTTGTGCGGCGGGTACAATTAGGCAGCGATCTTACCCAAGTGTATGGACGACGAGACCGCGTCGTCTAAATATATAAATACCACTGATAATTTAATTTTAAAAAAAGCGGGACATACTTCGCACAATGGGTGTTCTTCGCACGACGGGTGGGATTTTTTGATGGGTGTATTGAACTTTAAAGAAATGATAAATCATTTCTTCAATAAAACGATTCTGAACGAGGGAAGTTAATAATATAAATATAAAATAGTAGGTTAGATACTGTTATTTAATAGTGTAAACATATACATTTACACATAATAGTGTACACATGTACATGGCAGTCCGTGTAATATGTGACAACTGATAGGCGTTGTGGTTTTGAGAAATGTATTTGGGCGGCAGTCCAAAGGCCACACCGTAATTACCGACTTGTATCGTATTAAATTTAGCGTTGAAAAATACTAAGGATAAGATAAGAGAATAACAAATACCTTTTAGTGTCCGTACTTTCTTCGACTTTTTTTCAGTTTTGTCCCTGTAAAATATGTAATTCTTTGTCCGTAAGAAATTTTATTGCACCAAAATATTCGCAATGAAATTT
>JAIPRM010012407.1:0-12134 GCA_025469315.1 Stegophylla sp. TES_Ste_2020 | reverse complement strand
CGTTCAGAATCGTTTTACTGAAGAAATGATTTATCGTTTCTTTAAAATTTAATACGCCCGTCAAGAGAATACCACCCGTCGTGCGAAGTACACCCATCGTGCGAAGTATGTCCGGCTTTTTTTTTAAATTTAAATAGGTGAATGCAAATAACATTTTTTTAACTCGTTCTGGCAAAATAAATTCTTTGTAGGTACTGTATACGTGGTTAGATTAGTTTAGGGGTACTTCTTGGTAAGATTTTTGTCGGGATAAAATAGTATATATTTGGGGGTGTTTATTTAAAATCTGGGTGAGCCGAGCACCCCTTCCCTTATTACATCTGTGCTTATCCGTTTGGAATCCGATTCTACGACGTTTTTTTATAGTAGGGCAATTAGGGCCTAATGAGAAAAATTAGCCCTAGGGGCCTCAAATTACCTTAATCCGGGCTCTTGGTTTTTCCCAAGAGAAAATTGAAAAATGACCTCTGTAAAGTACCACTTAGAGGCAATACCAGTTTCAAAAAGTTGCTGGTTGAGACTTTTGGACTAGTATTTCCATACGAAAAAGTGTTTACAGAATCTAAAAGCCGGACTTTCTTCGCACCATGGGTATTCTTCGCTCCTCGGGTGGAATGTTTTTGGTAGGTGTATTGAATTTTAAAGAAACGATAAATCATTTCTTCAATAAAAATTATTCTGAGCAGAGCTTCAGATAATATACAATTATAATTGTCGGTTAGGTATGTTGAACAACTGTTATTTAATAGTGTTAGGCGAGTAGTTTTTTTTTGATATAATATTTTATGAGTTAAATCGTATACTCGTATTGTGTATTTGTATGTTTATCAGGTTTTAAATGTCATTATAAAAATACTAAAAACAATAATAATCAATTTTCATATCAAATTATCAACCGTTCATTAATTGGTATTTGGGTCTTCAATAAAACGATTCTGAGCAGAGCTTCAATTAATATACTATAATAATAATTTTCGATTTGATTGTAATTAACAAATGTTATTTAATAATATTAAGTATTCGATAATCGTAAATGTATGTGTGTGCGCACGTGGTTGTGTGTCAGTTAATAAATGTCTTTATAAAATGGATACAAAGCTATTAAAAATCTGTTTTTATAAATACATAATTCGTTAACCTTTCTGTAATTAGTATAATAGGCCTTTAAGTTTTTGTTTTTATGGGAATATTGGGTTTTGAATTATTTATAGATATTATTTTTATTTTTCAATAATATGGTTGAATTAAATTCGATATTTTTTCTAATATCCAGTAATTGTCCAACATTATTAATTAATAACAAAGTAATTCATGTCTATTTTTATTTATAGTATTTAATATTTACTGTAATTTTTCTGTACTTTTTCCGATTTTTTTCAATAAAAACCTTGTAAGTTTTAATTATTTGTCCGTGAAAAAATTTCTTACACCAAAATATTTGCAATGTAATTATCCATATATGTACCAAGTTTCATAAAGTTCAACCGAACCAATTATTTTTTATATTCTTTGCAGTATGGATTTTTATATTAAACTAATGAATTCTGTCAAAATGCTAACTTTAAATCGCTATAAAAGAAAAACTTGACTTGCGAATTTTCAGTTTTTTTCAGTGCCGTTGGTAATACACATAAGTATGTGTGCATTCAATTCTCAGATCTTAATATCAAGACATTAAAAATTTACAAAAAACAAGACATTTTAAACATTTTGTACTTACCTCAAAATTGGTCAGATGTTTTCAATATTTTTATGAAGTACGTGCGGGACTATTTGTATTAGTTTGTGAAAGATTCACGTTCCTATAATTATTAGTTTTGGAATTACTACTAAGTTACTAACTAACTAAAATCACGACAATATTTATTTCGGGATTTCTAATAAATTTCTCCATTCTTTTGCCAATTATCTTGCAATCAAAACCTTGTAAAATATTGAATTATTCGTCCGTAAAAAATTTTCTATCACAAAAATATCCGCCATGTAATCCTCCATCTACGAAACAAGTGTAATAAAGATCAGTCGAACTGATTATTTTTTAAATGTTGAAAAGTGTAATTTTATGAAAAACTAATGATTTCGTCAAAATGTTAACTTTAAATAGTAATAAAAAAACTTGACTTAATATTTTTGAGATTTTTTTTCAATACAGTTAGCAAAACGTATTAGTATGTATGTATTAAGTTTTCAGATCTTAATATCAAGAGATTACAATTTTATGAACTAAAAACTTACAAAAAACCGAAAAATTTTCAATATTTTAAAAGTTCTATACTTTTAAAGTTAAAGTTTTTTGAGATTTTTATGATGTATGCATGTGACTATAGTTTTAAGTTTCTATCTATACCTACTACTTTTGATGGGAAGTTAAAAAATGAATTAATTTATAGAAATTCGGGTTATGGCATATTTTGCTTTTTTTTTATCAATTTTTTTGTAATTTTCCTTTACGCATAGAAAAATTATTGTGAAATTTGTAAAATGACTTATGTAAACTTTAAAGTACCATCTGAGTATTGTTTCTGATCCATAAAGTTACTGACTGAAACTTCAGGACAAGTATTTCCATAGGAAAAAGTGTTTACAGAAGAAAATAAATACTAAAAAGCCGGACATACTTCGCAGAGTGGGATTCTCTTGACAGTAACTCACAGTAATTAGTGTAATTATTAGAATTCTTGTCTCTTAACGGGAAAACCTGGGTTTTGAGCCATAATTAACTTTATTTTCCGATAATAGTTACACCTTACACCAAATAAAATTCACAAAATTTTTTCAAATGTCCATTAATAGTCATAATAACAAAATAATCCATGTATATTTTTATTTATAGAAAATTATTTATAGTATTAATTTGTATAGTAATTTTTCCGAATTTTTTTCAATCAAAACATTGTGAAATATTTAATTATTTATACCTCAAAAATTTTCTTACACCAAAATATCCACAATGTAATTAATTCTCCATCTACGTACCAAGTTTCATAAAGATCGGCTGAACCAATTATTTTATATATGCGTTTAAGTGTCCATAATTTAAACGGTCAATTAGACATATACGTATGTCTGTGAGATTATATTAAATTTTCAAGTCTTAATATCAAAAATCAAAAATTTTATTGCATAAAAACTAACAAAAAATGAGACATTTCCGAAATTTTCAAAATGCCGTATTTAACTCAAAATTGATCAAATCTTTTTGAAATTTTTATGACTTATTTTCGTATCTACTTTTAATGGTCAGTGAAAATTTCAAGTCTCTAGCTGCATTATTTTAGAAGTTATGCCAAAAAGTAATTTTCAGTTTTATGGAAATTTCGGTAATTGTGTATTTTGCCGTTTTTGTCAATTTTTACCCGTTTTTGGAAAAAGTATTGAGAAATTGGAAAAATGACCTGTCTAAAGTACCATCTGGATGTGATTCCGGTTCTATAGAGATACTGATTGAAACTTTCGGACAAGTATTTCTATGCGAAAAAGTGTTTACAGAAAGAGAAAAAAAAAATAAAAAAATAAACATCATTGTAAAATCATAAGCTTCTTCACTACGTTCAGAATCTAAAAGAAAAAATAAACATCATTGTAAAATCATAAGCTTCTTCACTTCGTTCAGAATCTAAAAAATAAACATCATTGTAAAATCATAGCTTCTTCACTTCGTTCAGAATTTAAAAATAAGCATCATTGTAAAAACACTACTCCACTCAGAATCGATTATTGTTTAAAAATATTACATAGGACCGATAAATTAGTGTATTTTTTAGTATAAACAATCCACCAGTAAATTATTCACGATTGCCTCATAGGTCCACATATGTCATTTATAATACTTACTGGGACGAGTCATAATTTTTTAAGTACCTAAGTGTAATTATTACCCTTGCAATATACACTCACACAAATACGTCGTGTAAACAATACAATTTGCAGACACACATATATAGGTACATAATACACAGTATAGTATCCAATACAGTTAAGTGGCGCAACTAGAATTTTTTCAAGGCGGGTGTCCACCTATAAATTTCTACGATAATTATTCAATGTGAAATTATAATCAATGTTAATGTACACTTTACAAGAATTCATTAATTCTTTTTAATTAAAAATTTCAAGTGGAAAAATCTAACTGCCTCTTTTACGAGTTAATATTTTTATAATGTTATTTGTAGATAAATACAATTTAGCGTTGCATATTCAACAGCATGAATTTTTAAAGCATATCTTTCAAGTTTATCTTTGAAATAATAGAGATTATAATATTGTAAGTTTAAAAGATTTTTTTTTCAATGATTATTGAATAAAGTTTCCATAAATATGGTTTAAGGAGGGTGTTCAGACACCTAAAACACCTCCCTTGGTTGCACCACTGATCCAATACGCACTATAATAATTTAGTATGACGTTTTCTCTGTCGCTGTAGAAAAAGTGACGCCTATTATTCGTGCCCACCACGTCGCGCCGCCGCCGAGGTTTTTAAACGAAACGTCTCTGTCGCCATGTGACACATAGCACGCGCGCGTCTTGTCTCGCCGCCGCCGCCGCCGTCGTCGTCAGTACCAGTTACAGGTTTGCGTGTGAACGAAATATTATTTTATTTTCATCGTTATTATACAATATAGCGTTTTATCGATTATGTTTTTTTTTTTTTCTGCAGGTACGAAATCACGTACATTGTATTCAAAATACACAAGTTTATACACACACACACGTAGTCATTACGCTGCGTCGTGACGTTCGCGTCGTCATAGTGCGGCAGCGTTCGAGCGCTATCGTCGTTCGGAGTGCCGGCCGCCCCGAGCGTTTTGTTCCGCCTCCGTCCTCCGTTTTTTGAAACGTTCCAACGTCGACGCGCGTTAATTATAGACGCGTCCGCAAGCCGAACACGACGCAACCGCGAGGAGACCGGCGTGTCGTTCGCGTACACCTGCAGCTGTACCGTGATCGTTAATATTCTTCGGCTGCTGAAATTCGTACCCACCGATATAACAAAACAACAATATACGCGCGAATCGCACAATATATACCTACAATCTAATATACCGGCGGTACGCGGCGACTATCACGCATCGGCTGCGTAATGGACGCGTGTTTTAGCGCATTCGATAAGGACGGGTAATGTCATTAAAAAATGTTTTTTTTTTTTATTTTAATCACAGTATCTATCTTTAACTTCCAATTAAAGGCACCAAGTGAGACCAAGTGATAAATATTGCGGGTTTTTTGATTATCCGAAATTGAAACATTAAAACTTCGGTGGTCCTTTCGACCTTTAATTAAAGTTTTAATAGAATAGTAAAACGATAACATTTTACTATTGAAAAAACTAAGCAATACTTATATCCGCGTGTGAAAGCATTTTAATCATATTGAATTTTTTGTTTTCCATGTGAAATTTTGAAGAAATTTGATGCTTTTAAAATATATATGTAAGACTAGGATATAATATATACTTATTATTATTTTGTTGATAACTTTTTCAATGCATGGTAGATTTATTGACGGGTTATGATCGGCTCTCTTGGTAGTTTTGAAGGTTTCAGATCAAATAAATGGAAAATTATAAAATATTAACGTGAATTTAATGTAAGTAGTAGGTATTTACCGACAATTTAAGCTTCTCTTCAATGTTTAGGCCCATATTATGAGCCATATCATAGTGTAAAGAATATATATATAAACATATTATAAATAAATACTTATTTATGGAAAGCGTATTTTCCCTTGTATTTTTAACAATTTTGAATATTAATATCTTAAACGTAATTTTATTTTATTGCCGATCAACACAATAATTAATTATTGGTAAAACCCAAACAAGGAAATTTTGACTTATTGATAAAATTTAATCAAACATTTAGTACCTAAATTACTTATGATGATACATTTCGTTCAACTTCCTATAATCTAGATTCCCACTGGATTCGGCTTTGCCGATCGGCCTTCAATTATTAGTGGGACGCCTTCTAGCTGATCGGCAAATTTTGCCGATCAACCGAAGCCGATGCTTCTCAATAGTTGGTGACAGGGCCGGATTTAGAGGGGACTGTAGCGCCCCTCTACTTCGATTATTTAGGAAATTTCAGTCGGCATATTTGACATTTTGGATCCAGTCAGCAAATTAATGTTGTCGACAAAATTGGAAAAAAGACGATAACCTTTTTTTGTTTTTGCTTATTTGATAGGAATAATTTAGTCAGTCGGCAAATTGGAAATTATGTGGAATGTAATAGAAAAAAATCTTTGTTTTGCTTATTTACACTTTATGAAATAGTATTTGTAATCGGCATTTTACATTTACACCCCCCCTCCCCCCACTAATAATTCTTAGCGCCGGCTCTGGTTGGCGGTAAAGATCAAAGAAACCGATCGCAAAAGATGTGTGGACGTAAGCCGATCGGGTTGGACTCATAATTTTTATTTTAATATGTTTTAAAAACATTATAAAAAAATTGTTTTTATATTACCATAATTCACTATAGCGTATAACTAATAATTACCATGGTATTTTTTGTTAAAATATCTACGTGTACATATTTTTTACATAGGTTTTTTGTAATTTTATGTTTTGTATATAATAATTATAAATAGGCGAGAGTTATAATAAATTTTTAAAAGAGGGATAAAGAGAAAAAAAAAATAAAGATCATTCTTAAAAAGTAACAGATAGTTTTTTAATATAATAGTGGTACTAGAAGGTTATTTGTATAATGATTTTATTTCTATCTTAGTTTTACTCAAAGTAACTGCAGTCATAACAGTCTTGGGCGCCCGCAGAAATTTTATCAAGGAGGAGAAAGATAATTCAAAATCTATAAAGTACAGTATTACAAAATACATCAGAATTTTATTTTATTTATCGCTGGGGCTGTGAGTTATAGGAAATAATATTTTTTTTTTTTAATATGATTATAACGCATAGTTTTTCAATTTTGAAACTTAGATTTAATTTTTTTTAACGATTTAAATGCGTATTATGTAATGATTTTGCTTATTAGTTCATTTTACAATATTTTTATTTTTAAACTAATTATATTTGATTACTATTCCGAGTTTATGAAAACAGACAAAGTTTAAAAACGTATAATCAAGTATAGCTGCGCTTACTGGAGGTGATTATATGATGATAACTTTTTCCAAAAATATTTACATGTGCATTTAATCAAAATGAAGATTCAAAAATAAGGGAGGAGAAATTAGAATCATTTGTGAGGGAGGCAGTATTTATACTACAACCACCTTCAAAAAACTATGTACGCTACTGATCACAATAAAGAAATTTTATTTCACCAGAATATTCGCAATGAAATTTCTCTATCTAAGTACCAAGTTTCAAAAAAATTGGTCAAACCAATTTTCTCTTATGTACATTAAAGTGTGTAATTTTAGGTAAAACTAACGAATTTCGTCAAAATTCTAACTTTAAATGTTTATAGAGAAAAAAGTTAACTTAATAATGATTTTCAAGATTTTTTCAGTCAATTATATTATGATACTCCATAAATGATTTTAAATTACAATAAAATATAACTATCATAATAAAATAAAATAAAATGGCTCTAATTATCGTAAATCAACATTTATGCACTATGACATAATTTGTATTAATGTTTATCGTGGGTTAGTCACGGTTAAAAAAAGCGCAAAATATTTAGTTTATCGAGTAAGATAAGATCCGAACCCGGCACTATCATATTTCACTACTAACGCGTTAAACCACTACTACGCCACACTAACCTCGCTGAGTACCAAAGAAGTAGTAGGTAGATACTTAATATAATAATATTTTGATTTGAATAGGCGTTGAAATAATCGTCATTCTATATTATTTGATATTTTGTTGAATGAAAATAGTTACTAAACAACTCGTGTTTGAAAAAAATATTCCTAGGATCGACCAAGTTTGAAACTATTTTGTTTTACATAGACGTTGAAATAATTGTCTTACTGTATAAACGAATGTTTTTTCAAAATTTGATCATTTAAATGTAATCAATTCTAGTCAATGTTCATTTAAACTTTTGCTAGTCTCCAGGTTCCCCAAAGTGATGATAATGTGTGAAAAAAAATAATATCTGATGAGGTTTTTATCATTGTCGCGAAAGACGTAATAAGACTCTCGAATATTTTTAGCAATGCATCACTGCACAAAAATTAATCAATTTTGTTAATCTGGTCGAATTTCAACCACTTAGTGATACTAATACTTATTATTGAGTAACTTCTTACACAAATTTGATCAATTACATTTGACATGAATAACGAATTGCTCATGGCTTATTCTGTTATTAAATAACAATTGTTAAACATATTGTAAATTACTATCATTATATATTAAATGAAGCTCTTCTCAGAATCATTTTATTGAAGAAATTATCTATCGTTTTTTTTAAATTCAACACACCCACCAAGAGTATCCCACCCGAGGTGCGGAGTACACACTTTAAAAAAAAAATTTATGCAATCATTTTCTTGTTGAAAATGTGCTCGGATCGGTACTTAAGTTTAGGATATATTTACTGTAAATCATTTTATTGGCATAATTTTTTTTAAATTCTCAAGTTTTTCTAAAAACAAGTAAAAACGGTAAAATATGCCGTACCTAAGCTAAATTTTCATGAAAACGAATTAAGTTATTCAATCGAAACTCCAAAACGGCTAAAATTAATAATAGTACTAGGAACTTGAAGTGTTTACTATCAGCAATTGTGTAAAAGTGACTGAAAATTTTTATCAAAAATAAATGGTTATTTTCCAAAAGATTTAAAATTCAACACATCCACTACACTACCTCGAGTGGCCTATATGATGAGCGAAGAATACCCGTGGTTTGAAGAAGTTTTTACATAAACGGCTTTTTTATTACCTATCTAAAATTTTAGTAAGTATAATAGAAAATTTGTTATTTTTTTGGTTTTTATAAAATTCAACTAAATAATTCTTATGAATAAATTATAATGGGATTAATAATTTATTTAATCGATAATGTCTGTGTTGCATGTGAAGTCTATAAACACATTAATAAACTATAAGCACAGAACTAAAACCAAAAACTCTTTATATTTTTTATCAATAAGAAATACCATATATTGTACGTTGTTCAAAATTAGTACAATCAAATCCTCTATGTTGAAATTTATTTGTGCCTATGGTGTAAACACTATAAACCATACCTATGTTTTTCGATGTTTTACATTTGGAATTCGTTTTTCCTTACTCAACGATATATCCACGCCCAGTTAGTAGCATTTATTGAGCTGCGACTGTTATTACATTTTGTTTTCTCTATTGTTTACTCCACACCCTATAACTACATCATATACAATATACACAATATATAATGCATCACCATTGTTGTTTCAATTGTATATTTGTCAGAATTAAGTTTTTTTTAAACTGATTTTTCAGTTGCTCAGCAATTTATGATAATAATAAGTTTTATACATAGCTTAAAATGACCAAATTATTTTAAAATTTGTATTATGTATGCGCGTGATTTTTTTTTTTAGTAGTTGGTAAGTTTCATGTTCCTATATAGTAGCGTAGATACGATTTTTTTCTGGGAGGGGTTTTTAAAAATGTATTGGTAATAATTGTTTTCAATATTTATATTTATAGATTAAAATATTTAATAAAAAATAAAATCATCCCAACATTTTTTATTTTCAACCAACATATTATTTAAAGTTATCTATAGAATTCGGCTGAATTTTCTAAAAATGCACGAAAAAAAAAATAATACAATTAATTCATCATTTTATTAGAAAACTGAATAAAACCTAATGTAAAACGGAAAATTACGATACTATACTACTTTTTTATTATACGTATAAAAACTTAAAAAGCCAGTATTCTTCGCTCCTCGGGCGGAATATTTCGTGGTTATGTTGAACTTTAAAGAAACAATAAATCGTTTCTTCAATAAAACGATTCTGATGGAACTTCAGTTAATTACAGACAAAAATAATTGTTATTTTTTCATTAAGTTGGCATGTTTAACAGTTATAAGTTATAACATATTTACGTTCTATTCAAAATTCGTCTATGATAAGGTATTTTCGACATTTTCATGATTTAAGCAATAAAACTTTTGAAATAGGTAGTAACCAAATAAGTCTGTGTTTACTATTGTCAATAACGGGTGAAAATTTGAAGATTCTTATTAGTTAATTGTATGTAATTTTATGTAGAGTCGTGTAAAACTAATGAATTCTGTCAAAATAATTTTTAGAATATTTGTTAGAATTATTCTAACTTAAAGCGGTTTTAAACAAAAAACTACTTACAATTTTCGACATTCGTTCAAGTTAACTAGTTTTATTTTATGAGCGAGATCATTATATTTTCAGATATTTATGTAAAGAATTCAAAATTTTATAAAATAAAAATACTTATAATAAAAACGAGAAATTTCCATTATTTTCAAAGTTCTATACTTAGCTCAAAATTGATCAAATGTTTTTGAAATTAGTATGAATGTGCCCGTGACTATAAAGTTACTGATCGAAACTTTTGGACAAGTAATTCTATACGAAAAAGTGTTAATAGGGAAAGAAAAAAAAGGTATGTACTTCACTCGTCGGGATGTTCTTCGCACGTCGAGTAGGTTACTCTTGACAGATGTATTGAATTTTAAAGAAACGATAAATCATTTCTTCAATAGAACTATTCTGAACGGAGCTTCAACTAATACACAATAATAATTATTACGTAGTTTTGAAGAATTGAACTTAAATGGTGAATTATAAATTATTTTGTTACGTACAATATTTACGAAAAACTAAAATTGATTTTCATATATTCACATACACCTAATGAATATTCCATAAATGATTTCAAATTACAATAAAATATAAACATCATGATAAAATAAAATAAAATAAAGAGGCTATAATTATCGTAAATCAACATTTATGCACTATAACATAATTTTCACTAATGTTTATCATGGCGCATCTAGTCAGTCACGGTAAGGTAACTTATATATTTAAAAATAAAATCGAATTTATTAAATTTCGGGTTATGACTTTTTTATCGTTTTCGTCAATTTTTGGATAGTCTAAGCATACGCTTAGAAAAAATATTAAGAATTTTGAAAAATAACCTCCCTAAAGTACTATTTAGACAACATTTCCAATCTATTGAGTTACTGATCAAAACTTTTGGACCAGTATTTCCACTCGAACTCGTCATTGCATATGTACGGTAAAACCAATACATATAATACATTCTTCGCTTTCACCCAGAATCTAAAATATCCAAAAAAATTTTCTTAAGCCAAAATATTTCTGATATTGTTTATCTATGTGTAAATTTTCATAGTTTGGATTAAAAAAATTTTGGTTTCCTACTTTCCTAGTCTTTTCTTGTCAAATTTTGGGTAGTGTTTCCCCAAAAAAATTTGAGAAATTGTGAAATTTGAAAAATATCCTCTCTAAATAGTACTATCTAGGGGCAAATTCGGTTTCAAAAAGTTTCTGATTGAGATTTTTAGACAAGAATTTCTATACTAAAAAGTGTTCACAGAAAAAAAAAAAGCTGGACATACTTCGTACCTTAAGTGAGATACTCAAGGTAATCTAACAATGTTGAATTTTAAAGAAACGATAAATCATTTCCTCAATAAAACGATTCTGAGCGAAGCTTCAGATACTATGTAATAATAATAATAACGATAAGGATATAGTTAACTAAATGTTATTTAACTATGTTGGGTACTCCATAATTGTGTGTGTAATCCATAAATTGTATGTGTGTGGGTATGCGCGCACTCGCGCGTATGTGTATGAGGTAATGTCTTAATAAAAAATAAATGAAAAATGCAATAAAATTTTTTTTCAATAAATTAATAAATTGTCAACCTTTCTTTAATTAGTATAATTGACATTTTGTTCTTTTTATGTGAATACTTGAGTTTTGAGCTATTTATAGAATAATTTTTTTTTCAAATAATAAATAAATATGAATGAAATTCACTAAATGTCAGTGGCGGCTCGTCAGGGGAGTTTTTGAGACTGCGACTCCCCATTAAAATAAAGTAGTAACACAGTAAAATTGTTTGAAGAAAATTGTATTTAATATTTTTATCAGTTTTTAATATAATAATATTGTGGTTTTCGATAATAATATTGATA
>JAIPRM010012406.1:0-12134 GCA_025469315.1 Stegophylla sp. TES_Ste_2020 | reverse complement strand
CATTTATTTTTTATATTATTAACTTCCCTCGTTCAGAATCGTTTTATTGAAGAAATGATTTATCGTTTCTTTAAAATTCAATACACCCGTCAAGAGAATCCCACCCATCGTGCGAAGTATGTCCGGCATTTTTTTTTTTTGCACATTTATACGCGTTTGGTGAAACAAAGTGAAGGAACCATAATAAAAATTGCAATTCATTTATTAAAACTATTAGAGTAGAAGAACACAATATTACTTATTACAAATTCTTCAAGTTATGATCATTATTAATTCATGCTTCCCAATTTCAAACCAAATTCTAAAAAGTCAAAAAATAAATAATTGTTTAAAAAGAAAAGCAAAGAAATATATTTGTGATATACCAGGTAAATACTAATTTAAATGAATAAATGGAAAAAAAAATGATAAAATATTAAAATAGTTCATATATTTTTTTCTCATAACTAAAATATTAAATATTGGACAAGAAAATTGTCGCAGTACTTGAAGAAACTCAACAAAATTAATTTCGAATGACATATTCAAATTTATACTGTTTTTTTTTTTTTTTTTTTTTGTAATGGCGGAATTTACATAAGCTCAATTTTACCTGTTCTTTTTTTTTGGTGGAGTTTACGCCCGCTATAGTACATAAAATATGATGCTAACGCAAAACTGCCTTTAAAAACAGGTTTAGTCGAGGAATTAGCAGTCGATTTTCTTCGCAATCTGTTTGTAATGTTTGTGATAAATGAATATTTACACGCGTATTATTCATTCACCACGGCCACTGCCATCAAATCATTTTTATTCTCGGTCGGCCAAACCGCAGAAAGTGACGTTACATGACCATTATACTTTTAAGTTCATCCGAAATGCGACAGACCACATCACCGTTCGTTCGGAGTAGGTTACGCATAATTGTTTTTCGTTTGTTAAGTAAAAATAACAATTACCGAAGTTCAAGCGAATTCGTAAACAAATCCGTTTCGATAAACCACCGTACCTTATGCACGCGAATTGGGATTGATATATTTCGACAGCTGTGATTTGGAGTCTGTCGTCTTTCGCTCGGGCACTCTCGAATGCGGGATTATAAAACCATCTCATACTCTACTGTATTATTTATTGTTAGGCTTTGGATTTATATGCCCCAAAATACTAAGAAATATGCACTTAAAAAGTATAGACAAGAAAGCTGGACATACTTCGTACCACGGGTATTTTTCGCTCCTCGGGTCAAATACTTTTGGTGAATGTAAAGAATTTTAAAGAAACGATAAATCCTTACTTCAATAATACGATTTTGAACGAAATTATTGATCGCTTTGTTTAGAATTTAAAATTTTTATGAATTATGCTGTATGAATTATTCATATATCATAGTTCATAATTTAGCATTTAATTGATTTTATACAATGTAACTATTTTTTTTTTTTTTTTTTTTAACGTTAAATATGTTATATTAAATAATTAAAATTGCGTTATTAATTATTTACTTTTTCGCGATATCCGATAAGGAAACGAATACGTACCTAGTACTTACATACAGTCTACATTTCTCATGTCTACTATTCATACCAAATAACTAATACGAATATTGGGGCGTTATTCAAAACCGTACGCTTTTCGTAAATCATAATCACGCACTTATGATATCGTTATGAAACAGGTTAGATCGGTAGTTAGATAAAAATCCATTCACATGACACCAAAATTAAGACAAACGATATAATTGATGAACTTAAAAGGAAAAATAATGTCACCTATATTAAATTATAAAAATTAATTTCCTTCTTTAAAGACTTTTAACATTATTATTTAATATTATTATGTATAATATAGACAATTGTTGTCCTCGTCATAAGGTCATAAACACAGGAAAAGAATTGACGGTGGTGTTGATGTCCATTAGTTAATTGCACAGGAGTGGTCAAAAGAAAATCCTTTATGCGAAATCGCACTATCGCCACCGCGTGATCGTTACAGGTCGTTTAAACGGGTTCCTTCGCATGCCGTAACAATGTAGTTCAAACCGAAAAAAAAATACTTATTTCATCACACGCGCATAAGGATTATATTATTATTGTATGTAAATTACATACTACGGGAATTTTTTTCTACTCTTTCGACTTGAAATCTTAATATATTTTACTCTTCCCGATTACGTTCATTCTGGTGAACTAAAGAGTTTTCGTGTTCGCAATCTGTTTAGCGCTGACATTTTGTAACACTAAAACGAGATGACCTTGCTAATTCATCCGATTTATATTTTTTACCGTAAAACTTTCTGTTTCACTCCGAAGTATAATTTATCAAAACTGGAATTCTATGCGCGAACCGTTAAATTAAAATCGCATTTATTAATTTTTTTTTTTTTTTTTCATTCAAAAACATAATGGACCTCACTGAACATATTCGTTTGACATTTTATATCTAACACAATTATTGTGCTACGTACATGCACTGAAATACAATAAGTTAATGAGTAAATAATGTTTAACATCACTAACTATAGGCTGACGGACATAATTAACGTAAATTAAAATAACATAAAATTCATAAAATTTAAATAAAATTATATGTGAACATTATGAAATTATTAAAATTTTGGAAAATATAAAAACATTCGGTCTGCAAGTTATAAAATTTACCAGTACCAATTTTCATGTATATAATTAAAACATTTTGAGATTTAATTTATGCAGCTCTAAATGCAGTCTATAAAATATAAATGATTTGGTAAAATAAAATTTTGAACCACCTGGTGGGATTATGATATTCTTCAACTTATATCAAGTAATGAAGTCATGGTTTAATGGTTTATTTTTAATCCTATTAATAATTGTTTTATTAAATAACGAAAACTATATGTAATACGGCACCATTTGCATATTTCTGATAATTAACATGGTCACATAATACATGATACACTAATTTTTTCAACACACACACTGAATAAGTCATAAAATATAATGATAAATGTAATAATATATTTATATCTATGTAATATATAATTACATAAATTATATACAAGTTTTGTTTTTTAAAACGATATTCATATTAAGTGAATCGTTTTCATAATATAGTGATTTATCACAGTTCTAAACACGATAGTACGTATGTATGTATTATTATTATTTATTATTATTATGAATTATTATTATTATTTACTTTATTATGTGTTTTCCCCCATTGAACGTTTCAACCCTAGCTTTGTGGCAAAAAAAGTAATATGAAAATGTTTATATCATATACTCAGTATTACTCACCGACCGTTAAAAAACAAAAAAAAAAAAACCATGATGGTAAAACGAATCATTATAGTTTTACGTGATCGGTGTGCGAAAAATATACTTACTACACACGTCGTATAAATTATATATTTTATAGAAATTTTCTACGTTTTTTATCAACACTCAACTTAGATATAAATATATTTGTTTATATGTAAATAATTTTTTCTGAAATTCGTTAATAATTATTTATTATTTGACCGCGTCAACGTTACACTTATTACAAAACATGTAATAATATTAAATTTCGTATCTTTAACCTTAGGATTTTTTATGTTTACTAGAATATTAATTGAAAAACTAAAGGCAATTATTATTAATAGAATATAATACATTAAAAATAAAGTTTTTTTATTTTTTATTTATTTATTTATTATTTTTTTTTGTAGCACTACCTGTACTTGTAATTTAAAATAATAGTTTCAAAATAATATAGTACCAAAGTAACGTATTAATTGATTACCTAGTAAAAAATTAAAAATTAAAAGTTATTAAGTTACTTTAAGTTTTAAATAAATCTAATTCGTTTTAAATATACAAAATAAGATTATTTCTAGTCCAAAATATTGGGGGTGGAACAAGGATTGGATAGCAAAAAAAAAATGTAATACAATGATACATTATTATTATTTAAAATACCCGATTACTTGTCATGTAAAATTAGAAAATTTTATCAACATTTGAGTACCTCATCAAATAAATAATAATAATCATTATCATTATTTATAGATTGATCTGTTAGATAATATAATATCCTAGCTTACTTCGATTCATTGCTAGTTAGTGAATAACTTTTTCAATCTATCTGTATATGTTTCAATGTAGGTATTGAAGTTATTAGAAACCGTTCAGTCCATTAAAATTTTATTTTAATACATACTTAACTAATGAAATTATTTATTTCGTCGTTTGCATTCATAATTGACTTTAATATTAAACTTAATATACTATTAACCATAAAATATATCGTTGATTTTTTTTTCATACATTCGATAATCATAATATAACAATTTTTTTTTAAATAAGACCCAACACTATCAAACGATTATATTCGTAAATCATAGGGCACAACATAAAACCCAAAAACAGTATAATAATATAATAAATTATACATACCACTATATAATAGTGTTTACATAATTGGGTTTTCTAAATACCACATTTTTTGAATGATAAAGCATGAAACTTCCAAAATATTGTACGTTACTTTACCAGTACTTGTATTTATGATTTATCGAAATTTCCTATAGAATGTTAAATGTAAATACAAAAAGCCGAACATACTTCGCACGATGGGTGTACTTCGCACGACGGGTGGTATTCTCTTGACGGGCGTATTAAATTTTAAAGAAACGATAAATCATTTCTTCAGTAAAACGATTCTGAACGAAGGAAGTTAATAATATAAGAAAAAAAAAATTTTTCGACAAATATCCAAAATTTTTTTTCACATTTTCATAATTTTTTTGCGCCAAAATCTTTTTTATAGGATTTTCTATCTATGTTTAAATTTTCATAAAATTTGGATCAAAAAATTATGGTTTCCGAGTCGTTTTTGTCAAATTTTGGGTAGTTTTTTCAAAAAAAAAAATTCAAGAATTGAGAAATTCAAAAAAAGACCTCTCTAAAGTACAATCAAGAGACAAATACGGTTTCAAAAAATTATTGATCGAAACTTTTGGACAAGTATTTCTATACGAAAAGTTGTACACAGAAAAAAAATAATAAACATCATTGTAAAAACACTAAATTCTTCACTTCGTTCAGAATCTAAAATATTTACACATAGCTAATAAAAATGCATAGGGGGGGGTGGATCTATCACCATCATCTTCTCCTTAAACACACCACTGCACGTTAACAATAACAAAAACTTTTCTTTCGGTTTACCGAGTAATCTTCGAAATTGAAACTCTAATTTTGTTCTCCCTTTTAAAGTTTGGCGTCGACTTCAGAATATTAATTATTGTACTCGCTAATGACACATCGATAGACTTGAAAAATCACTCAACGAACATTGTACAAATCTTTTAATTTTGCATACGAATTCGTTGGTATACGTGCTGATAGTGGCGTAATTACAGGGGAACTGAACCCCCCCAGAACTAAATTTTAATTGCATGATCCTTCAATGAATGAAGTAGTGATAAGTATAAAATGTATACTCGTATAATGCAACGAAGGGAGAGGAGGGGGCTGGTCCTATTTTAAAATTTTAGATTCTAATGGACCTCTTATAAATTACTACCTAATACATACATATTCGTATTACATCTAATACATACATTTTAAGTAACTAATAAAAATTTTGGATCCCTTCCCCCTCTATAAATTGTTATTTTTTTAATTTATTTTAAAATTAAACGTATAAAATAAAGCGAATAATTAAGTGTCACGATAGATATAAATAAGATACCTCTAAATCGAAAATTTTAGCAAATGTATTTTTCTTTTGAATTATTACGGTCATCCAAAGTAAAATACAAATTATGTTCTACACTTTTATGATGTTATGTATGAATATTTGTTTTGTTATATTTTGTATATTCACGGTTTTTAATGATTTTTTGCTAATTTAGGATTTTTAGAATTATTTTCGAACGTATTTTCACACAATTTAGGAGAAAACTTATTTTGTTAAAAACAGTGATATTTATTTGGTAAAAATTGTTTTGAATAATTGGACGTTTTCAGCGAATAGTATTAATGCTCAAACTATAACTAAATAGTTCAGTGTAATGTGTATTAATAGTTCGTAAGTCGAAAAGTTCATGTTTTTCCTAAATATCATCTTGCATTTTATTTCTTGTGGTAAATATATATTTTTCTATACGAAGTGGAGTGAAGGAGTTAGTGTTTTAAATAATGTTTATTTTGTATTCTTCTTTTTCATTTTTTTCTGTACACACTTTTTTGTATGGAAATACTTTTTCAATATTTTTGACCAGAAAGTTTTTTAACCACACTTCGCATCTAGAAAATACTTTTGAGAGGTCATTTCTTCGAATTCTCAATAGTTTTCTCAAACTAACCAATATTTCACTAAAACATCTCAGAACATATCTTTTTAGATTCTAGCTAGTGTTTTTACATTGATGTTCATTTTTCATTTTTTTATCCACTTTTTATTTTTATTTTATTTTTTTTATGTACACATGTTTCCGTAAAGAAATGCTTGTCCAAAATATTCGACTAGCAAATTTTTGAAACCGGATTTGCCTTTAGATGGTACATCAAAAAGGCTGTTCTTAGAAATTTTCAATTGCTTTCTTAAAATTTGAAAGAACTATCCAAAGTTTGACAAAAAAGTCTCGAAAACTATCTTTTTTCCCAAAATTGATGAAAATGTAAACATATATAGACAATAATACGAAAAATATTTTGGAGCAAGAAAATTTTTAAAATGTAAAAAATAATTTTGGAATTTTTTTTAACGCTTTTTTCTTGTTTCTCACTTCTTTACTTTACTTTACTTTACTTCACTTTAATTTAGTTTAGTTTAGTTTACTTTAATATACTTTACTTTATTTTAATTTTTTAATCCAGCTTTTATGAAAATTTAAATAAAGATAGATAATATAAGAAATTTTTTGAATCTAATTTTGTATTTTTTTTTTTCAACACTTATTTCTCGTCAAAATTTTCGCTTTTCTATTCTCGAAAACTTAAAAAAATTGAAAAATTGAAAAATCCAAAAAATGACCTCTTTAAAGTGCAATCTAGAGGCAAATCCGGTTTCGAAAAGTTACAGATCGAAACTTTTGAACCAGTATTTCTATACAAAAAGTTGTACACAGACAAAAAAAAATAAAAAATAAAAATAAATAAATAAACATCATTGTAAAAACACTTTGTTCAGAATCTAAAAATACTCTTCCAAACAATTTGAATATTTTGACATAGAATATTTTACGTTTGCAGCCCGCAAAATTAATTATTGTCTCATTGAATCGTCTATGTTCGGGCGTGGAATTCGACAGAGATGTATAAAATTTCGACACATCGAAGCGTTGACTATATAATACTACAATATCGTTTCTGCGGATCCGTACAAAACCTGTCGCGTGAACACTAGGTTAATGTAACAGAAAAAAAAAATTATACGAAAAAAACGGCACTGGGTACGGCTTGGCATGCGTAGTGGGCCGAGAGTCTGTGGCGGGTTTTGATTTTTTTCAATAATAATTCTTTCCCCCACCCCTTTCCCCATTGACTCGTCAAGTGACGATGTACTGTATGTATAAAATGTATATTTGTTTGTTTTTTTTTTTTTTTATATACATATTTATATGACGCAATATTAAATAATAATAACGAGAATATACTATAGGCTGAATATTACGTGATAGTTCGAGGACGACGTGACCGTCGTAACAGTATTCCAGTTTTTGTCATTTCGCGACTAATGTCGATTATATTATACTCGTATTATGTGCCCGAGAGATGACACAGAAAAAAAAAATTAAAATAAAAAAAAAAAAACCGGTAACCGGTAGTCGCATACCGCGCAACCACCGACTGGATTTTCTCTCTTCGCGTGTTCGCGGGAGTATACGGCTAACCACGGGGACATCACGCCTATATATAGTCCAACGACTAAGCCAACAATAATCATTCGACGGGATCACTTCCAATCGACCAAACACACACAATCAACATGCAACCAGTGAGTAGACAAAAATATTTTTTTATTATAAAATGATCAAATCGACGAACGAGAAACGCGATCGGTTGAGTACGCGCTACGTATTTATATCAGTATAAATGGTATAATACGTACACGTATAATATCAACCACTCACGTTCTCTACAGTGGTGCAACTAGAATTTTTTCAAGGAGGGTGTCCACCTATAAATTTCTATTATAACTATTTAAATAAAAAATTATAATCAATGTTAATGATTACATTAATTCATTAGATTGAAATTTCAAGTAACAAAATCTAACTACCTTTTTTCTGAGTTGATTTTTATAACATTATTCGTAGTAGATAACTAAAATTTAGCATCACATATTCGGCAATATAAATTCTAATGCGTATTTTAAGTTTTTATAAAATACAATAAAATTTCAATAAATATGGCTCAAGGGGGGTGTCTAGATATCCAAAACACTCCCCCTAATTACGCCATTGGTTCTTTCGACCGCGTTTCGATCATTAATCATTGATTAGATCGTATCTCTTTGATCTTTCAACGACTTTAACGTTCTGCTCACCTTTGTTTCAGGCAATTGCTCTAGTCATTTTGGCGGTCGTAGCCCTTGTTCGGGCCGACGCGTCCAGCGCAGACAAGAAGACAACAAAACCGGAGAAGAGGAGTTTGAGCGGTTTCGGTTCAGGATTTGGATCTGGATTCGGTTCATCTGGTCTGGGCTACAGCTCCGGTCTGAGCAGCTACGGCTCCGGTCTGGGCTACAGCTCCGGTCTGAGCAGCTACGGTTCCGGCCTGGGCTATGGCTCGGGTCTGAGCAACTACGGATCGGGTCTGAGCAGCTACGGCTCAGGTCTGAGCAGTTACGGTTCCGGTCTGGGATACAGCTCCGGTCTCCGATACGGTTCCGGGCTGGGACTATCGTCTGCGGGTCTTGGTTCTTCCGTCGGCTACGGAAGTATCGCCTCTGCCGCAGTCGCCGCTCCAGCACCGACCACCGGACCCATAGTTCCCATCTCTCGAGACGTCCACATCATCACCCGTCACGCACGACCGGTGTCCGCCCCGTACCCGGTTCCCGTGCAACACGACGTAGCCGTGCCGGTTCCACACTCCGTGCCTTATCCGGTTGACCAGCCCTACCCAGTGCACGTGCCCGCCCCGTACCCGGTGCCAGTCGAGAGGGCCGTCCCGTACGCAGTCGACAGACCAGTTCCGCACCCAGTGGCCTCACCATACCCCGTGCCCGTTGTCCGCGACGTACCCGTGCCCGTATCCAGGCCGTACGCAGTGCCGGTGATTAAACGCGTGCCCGTGCCCGTGGCCACTCCGGTCGTTGTGCAGGCCCCGCAACCGGCCATCGCCATCGCCGCCGCCCCGGCCACTCCTCTGATCGCATCCGGTTACAGTTCCGCCGGACTCGCCGCCCCGGCCATCGGTTACGGTTCCGCCGGACTCGCCGCCCCGTCCATTGGTTATGGTTCCGGCCTTGGGTCATCTGCCATCAGTTACGGCGCGTCATCTTTAGGATCCGGAAGCCTTTACGGCAGCTCCCTGGGTTACGGCAGTGCGAGCGGTCTGTCATCATACGGTCACGGACACCACGGACACAGTTTCGACTACAAGAAGTAGATCTGGTGGCGAAGACGTGCGACGCCCTGAATACACTAAGATCTTCTTTTTATACCATGTATATAATAAGTGTAATTTTTAGATAGTTAATATTTGTTTTTGTTTTTTTTTTATATATTTTAAAATTTGTCGATAATAATTAATGTTTATTGACTAAAATATAATCATACTTTTTTTAAAAAAATATCCGCTTGTTCGTTCTTTTTAAAAAGAGTCCAATTTATAATCACAATTCCACAAAATATTTTGTAATTAAAATAAAAAAAAAAATTGGTTTTTTTTCTACATAAGATTTCTTATCCATAAAGATTTTTAATGAAGTAAGTATGACAAGTAAAATGTAAAAAATCTGCATTTCAGAAACTTAAAGAGTATGTAATGAACAGAAATATAACAAAAATTTAACTTAGTAGTACTTAGTAGGTGGGTAATAATTAAGTTAGTTTTAATACGTATAATAAAATAATAAAGAAATTTATCTGATTTCATGCCCAAATAATTTAATGGCTTAAATCCAGAAAAAATTAATCACACTGTAACTCTATTTAAATTTTTTCTCAAAATATGAGGGCAATAATGTAGTTTAATAGATCATAAGAAAGGGTTTGTCAAGTAGGTATAAAATGTAAAATTTAAACATTAAAAAAAGTAATGTGAAATAAAGTATAGACAAAAAAGCAGAACATACTTCACACCAGGGATATTCTTCGCTCTTTGGATCAGATACTCTTGAAGGGTGTGTATAATTTGTAAAATTTTAAAGAAATGATAAATAATTTCTTCAACAAGACAATTCTGAACGAAAGAAGTTATTAATATAAAAAATAATAATAGCCATCATTTTCAACAAACTCACCAAGAGTATCTGACCCGAAGAGCAAAGAATATCCGTGGTGCGAAGTAGATTTCTCTGCATATGATAAAAAATATCTGAATAGTTGAAGATAGGGTGACCATATTTATAAATACAAAAAACGGGAGGAAATTTCAAATTATTTGGCTGAACTCTAAATGTACGGGCCGGGTGCGAGTAATATTAACTCGCGCGCCCGGACACCAATCTTCTTACGCACGCTACCACCGACCACGTCGGCCACACCTTGTGTATGTGTGTCTATATGTAGATAGCTCAAACAGCAGTGGTCGGGATTGCCGGGCAATTACTGTTGGGCTATGTGGTGATAGTGAGGTGTGTAGGGTGTGTAAACCTGTGGTGCGTGTACTTAAAAACTATAGGAAAAAGGTAACTAAAATTATGTAAAAATGAAAAAGGTGTGGTACTAATGTTGCTGTGTATTAAAATAAACGACAAAAGGTAGTAAAAATAAACGAGTAAAATTCAAAGCAACACATAAATTGTAAAAATATATAAAGAGAATGAATAAAATAAATAAATTCAAATAAAATTATATACGGCTATTTTGGCCTAAACAGAATAAGTAATATATTAGCCCTTTAGGCTCTACAATTAAAAAGGTATAAATTATAATAGCCCTTTTGGCTCATATATAAAGTACAAAAAAATAATATCAAAAATAGGAACTATAAACTATAAAACTCACAATTATATCGGCGCGGAGTCTGGCCAGCTGCTACCTCTTAAAACCTATATAATAATTATTTAACACAAACACTCACAATAATATACAAATAAAAATATAATAAAATTTACAACACTTAGTGGCGATTAGCGCACACTTAAATGTGTAAAAATGCAAATAATAAAACAACCACGGCGATTAGCGCACAGATACAACAATAACACGGCTATTCGAGCCAGTATTATTGAAAAATATAAAAAAAGTGGCGATTCGCGCACACTATTTTACAATAATATAATAAAGCACGTAATTCGTACGGCGATCAGACAAAACGTAGTTCGCATTTGGCTAACGGACCAAGAATGACCACGTAATTCGTGCGTCAGTGTGCATATCATCAGAAAATTAGAAATTTAATAATTAATTAATAAAATAATTATATAATTCACAACAAAGATAAACATTGTCTTATAACTAATGTGCATGTTTATGTATGTGCGTGTGTGTGGCCGGCCGTAAATATATTTTAATTAGGTCACATTGACTTAATTAGGCGGCAGCAGGTATGGTGACTGACCCGTCTAAATATCGGCCTTCTCGGCGACAACACTAAAAGAATACCTCATAAAATTATTTAGTAATTTTTTCATTGTAATATGTCTTTAAAGTAATAATTAGGCACATTCTTTTAGTTCAATGAATATTTTAAATACATTTTAGATTCTGAACGAAGTGAAGAAGCTTATGATTTTACAATGATGTTTATTTTTTTTTTTCTCTTTCTGTAAACACTTTTTCGTACAGAAATACTTGTCCCAAAGTTTCGATCAGTATTTCTATAGAACCGGAATCACACCCAGATGGTACTTTAGAGAGGTCATTTTTCCAATTTCTCAATACTTATTCCAAGCGCGGTGAAAATATGTCGAAAAATTAACGAAAAACGGCAAAATATGCAGTTACCGGCATTTTCGTAAAATTGAAAATTTATTTTTACCATAACTTCTACAATAATGGAGCTAGAAACTTG
>JAIPRM010012405.1:0-12135 GCA_025469315.1 Stegophylla sp. TES_Ste_2020 | reverse complement strand
CCGAGTCGTTTTTGTCAAATTTTGGGTAGTTTTTTCCAAAAAAAAAAAAAAAATTGAAAAATTGAGAAATTCAAAAAATGACCTCTCTAAAGTACAATCTAGAGGCAAATCCGGTTTCAAAATGTTATTGATCGAAACTTTTGAACAAGTATTTCCATACAAAAAGTTCTACACAGAAAAAAATAATAATAAAAAAATAAAATAATAATAAACATCATTGTAAAAACACTAGCTTCTTCATTTCGTTCAGAATCTAAAAATAAGTAAAACGGTGTAATTTTATTATTTCTATATTATGGGTCGTCAGTTTGACCCCGAGTGGTCTCAGCCGTGCACAATTTCAACATAATTTTAACGCCGATCGCCCCCTTCCCTCTCTCTCGTTCACCATTCGTATATTATCATAACTTCTACGCCACACCGCGTACGCCAAACGCATATAGGTAGGTATTATAATAAACAGCACCGAGTATACTACCGTAATAATACATGTCCGCCATATAATACCCGTAGTACAACGGACATTTTGTTCCCGTCGTCAACGACCAATTTTCTGATTACACAGTATGTACATTAGTGGCATCCCGCCGCAGTAAGTAGTAGTAGTGCGTTACGATTCTCCTTAAAACCGTGTCGTGTGAACGACGCATAAATTACGCGCGCGAGTCATATATTATACTTTGATATGGCGCGCGTTTAATATATATATATATATATGATTATAATTTCTTTGTTCTCCGGTTTAGTTTTTTTTTCCCTCTCCCGTACACGACCGGAATTTATCTTTTAAAAACATTTAAATATTTAATACGCGCTCGCGATTACCTGTACTACGTGCACAACTATACCGCGAAATGAAATCATTTCGATCGGCTTGCACATACACGTTCAGTAAGCGTATAAAATATATAAACTCGTCGTGCGGAGGTCTCGTCATACGACGTACGCGTTCTCATGTTATATATAATATGTACGCATATTATTATAATGTATACGTACGCGCGTAATATATAATTATGCATCATGTTGTACCCACACGGTATATAAACGACTATTTGTTGCATTAAATATGTGTGTGTGTGTGTGTGTGTGTCTGTGTGTCTGTGTGTCTGTGTGTCTGTGCCTGTGTGTCTGTGTATGTGCCTGTGTGTGCCTGATGTGTATGTGTGTAAGTGTTTGTGTGTGTGTGTGTGTGTGTGTGTGTGTCCGACCATGGACAAGATTATATTAATTAAAATAATATAATATATTATGATATTAAAACCGCTCTGCGCACTGCCGGTTACAAAGTAATATTGTTATTCAGTCTGGATTTGAGATTTACGAAATAGGCAAAAATTGAATTTTGCTTTTTGACTATGAAAAATCACATTGAAAAGGCTAGTGTTGACTTGGTTCCAATAAAAAAAAAAATATATGTAAAAAAATGTATATTTTTTTGATTTTTGAAGGTAAAATCAGTTTTTAATAAATTTTTACATTCATAAAAAATTTGTACTTACAATTATAATAAGCAAATTTCATTTGGAAATACTTGTACGTAAAAAAAAAGAAAGAAATATGAGTATATAATTCGAGTATCTCTGTATTACATGTTTGTTTATATATATATTCAGTTATAGATAAAGATAAACATAATATTTTGACTGTTTAAAATTCACAATAGGTATTTTTTTGTGCACTTATGTTTTGATTCCTATATGCTAATACTCACATATCCACTTACCAATCAAGACGTATTCTAAAAGTATTGTGAGCAGCAGATATTTTTTATACGTTATTAATTTTATTATAACATTAAAAACTAAAAATATTCTACAGAAATTAAATTAAATTGATTTAAATAAATAAAGATAATAAAAAATTTTATTGGTTAAAATAAATTTAATAAAATTATTTTATGGATAATTCAATTTTTTCATAGCTGAATCAATACAATTTTCTAAGGTGAGCGTTTTTAATTTTTATATCACTGATTTAAAAAAAAATATATTTAGATTTTAAAAACCCTTATTCAAACAATTTAAACATAAGGCTTTCAAATTATTTTATGCAATGGATTTAATCAATTGTTTAAATACTTTGCTGTACTCTGTACCTAGATATGAAGTTAGAATTATGGCTTAAATCACAGTCTAAAAATGTTTGAATTTATTTTCGTTATTATTTCTTAACACATTCAATTTATTGTTTTTAGTGTAGACAATGTTCTCACATTTACTTATATTATACAGTAATAATTGTACACCTATTAATTTACATTTTTGTTGAAATCGATAAAAACTATTTTTTACTATAAGGATTCAAATTTCAAAACATGACAAAATGTATTATTCTCACGCGTAATGAAATAGACATAGATTATTCTGGTATTAAATTGAGTTAAACATAATTAAAATATTACGAAATTGACAATTTATTTTACTATAATAAAATCAACTAGCGCTCTGCTCAGAGTCGTTTAATTAAAGAAATTATTTATAAATTATTTATAATAATTATTATTCAACATACCTAGGTATCGAATATTCCATCCAATAAGTGAAAAATACCCACGGGCAATGTTGTGAATTATATACAGCTTATTTTTTTCTAATCCGCTTTATTTTGAAGTTCTAATAATCAGTCCTCTAGTAACTTAACTAAGTTGCCCATCCAAGCTATATACTTAAATCATATGGTTTTATGTTTGTATAGTTCTATAAATTGTTTTCAGGTATTTTTGAAAAAAAAAATTTGTTCCAAAAACTATTTTTGTAGAAATTTTTACTTCAGCATTTTTTTTTTTTTTTTTTTAGATCCATGACGATAAAGACATATAATATGACAAGGACTCAGATTATAATTCACCGAATATATATATATATATATATATATATATATATATTATATAATACAAGCAAACTGTCGTGATCATCATCTTCATTTAAAAAATATTTGATTATCTGTTATGAAATACACTCAAAAATTTTTGAATATCGTGCAAGTACGGAACTATATTATGCGTTTTAAAAGACAAAATCACGAAAAATTGATTTTAAAACTTTGATTCTGAACGAAGTGAAGAAGCAAGTGTTTTTACAATGATGTTTATTTTTTTTTTCTGTGTACAACTTTTTGTATGGAAATACTTGTCTAAATGTTTCGATTAATAATATTTTGAAATCGGATTTGCCTCTAGGTTGTACTTCAGAGAGGTCATTTTTTGAATTTCTCAATTCTTCAATTTTTTCTTTTAAACTACCTAAAATTTGACAAAGACGACTCGGAAACCATCATTTTTTGATCCGAACTATATGAAAATTTAAACATAGATAATATAAGAAAGATTTTGGCGTAATAAAATTTTGAAAATGTGTAAAAATAATTTTGGAAATTTTTCTCACATTTTTTTTCTCATTTATTTTTTATATTATTAACTTCCCTAGTTCAGAATCGTTTTATTGAAGAAATGATTTATCGTTTCTTTAAAATGCAACACGCCCGTCAAAAGAATCCCACCCGTCGTGCGAAGTATGTCCGGCTTTTTTTTCCTACTAATAATCATTTAATAAAATATGCATGTAGTTTACTCAGCAATTCACATCGGATAAAACGTAAAAATAATAATTCAATTGCTACAACTTCCTAGTCGTAATAATATGTTAATATTGTATCGTATAATATTTTGTCATATTAAATTCGTGTGTGCATTAAAACGAAACGTTATTGTTTCAACCGTGAACGCTGTATTATAAATTATAACATATTTAACGCGGTGCACTAAATCGTTATTATAATAGTGATACGTATACAACATACAATGAAAACATCAACTCGTATTTGGTTTTTCGTATTTATATCGTTTTCAACGATTTCAGACCATATACGTGCACAGTTAATATTGAGCTTATTGCACTATAAATCCAAACGTACTCTGCACCACGAATATCAGGGGTATTCTTCGCTCCTTAAGTAGGATACTCATGGTAGACGTGTTCAACTTTTAAAAACAAAACAAAACAATTCTTCAAGAAAACGATTCTGAGTGGATTTTCAGTGTAATTATAAGTAATACGAAGTGATATTATTGTCAGTCTTACGTTGAGTGTGTTTAACAATTCAGTTACAATATAGTCCATAACGATTTAATTATTCATGTCTAATAATCAATTATGACGTGTTTTCGAATATGATCAAAAATTGGCTCTACCGGTTTCAATAAAAAAGTAAATATAAGTAGAATTGTGTAACAGTGATCTTGTTTGTGTGTGTGTGTGTGTCTGTGTCTGTGTGTGTCTGTGTGTGTATGTGTATGTGTACATAAATATAATATAAATAAAAGTAAATGTATGTTAAATTTCCATTTCATTATACCAATAACACAAAATTGTACTCAAAAAAATAATTCCAAAATTCTATAAATGATTTAAACATGGCCGGGAAAATTACAATGTTTGAATTACACTATTTTTGATTATGAGTGAAATATTCTAAAAACTATGAGTTTTAAAAATACGACCAAATAATTAAAAACGTTAATAAAATGACAAATTTTCCCTTTCTTACTAAATTTTCAGTGATTTTTCCTTTTATTTATAAAACCTGTTAATTATTTAGAAATATTATCTCTTTAAAGTACAATGCCACCTGAATTATCTACCGGACACATATTCTACACATACTGAACTGGGCTAAATTAACATTACAAATTGTTTTCAAAATAAAAAAAAAATAAAAATCGTTAAAATATTTCAAAGTTAACCACTGCATCACACATATTCTAAAATGCAGTAATTGTAATCATACTTCACACAGTTATGCTCTTAAAAAGATATACAAATTTAATGAGTATATTTTTATGATACTAATCAGAGTCATATGCTACACATTAGAGAAACAAATTTCAATTGAAATCTATTTATACCAACGAAAAATCATATTTCACTACTTTGAGTAATTACATTATACACAAAACACGAAAAATAAAAATATTGAACTAATGAGTAACTATAATTTATTAGGTATATTATGTGCGATAAAAACATTTTTTGAAAAGCCGGACATACTTCGCACGACGGGTGTTCTTCGCACGACGAGTATTCTTCGCATCTCGGGTGTAAAGCTCTTGGTGGGTGTATTAAATTTTAAAGAAACGATAAATCATTTTTTCAATAAGAATATTCTGAACGAAAGAAATTAATAATATAAAGAACAATAATAGTCATCGTCATTTTCAACACACTCACCAAAAGTATCTGACCCGAAGAATATTATTTCGCACCCCGAAAAATATCCGTGGTGCGAAATATATCCGGCTTTCTTGTTTATACTTTACTTTACTTTACTTTACTTTTTTTTACCTAATATATAAAGGAAAAAAAATAAATGAGAAAAAAAATGTTAGAAAAATGTCCAAATTTTTTTTTTCACATTTTCAGAATTTTCTTGCGCCAAAATCTTTCTTATATTATTTTCTATCTATGTTTAAATTTTCATAAAGTTCGGATCAAAAAATGATGGTTTCCGAGTCGTTTTTGTCAAATTTTTGGGTAGTTTTTCCAAAAAAAAAAAAATTGAAGAATTGAGAAATTCAAAAAATAACGTCTCAACTAGAAGCAAATCCGGTTTCAAAATGTTAATGATCAAAATTTTTAGACAAGTAGATCTATACGAAAATGTGTATACAGAAAAAAAAACATCATTGTAACAACACTTAGCTTCTTTACTTCGTTCAGAATTTAAAATCTCCATGACTCTAAAGTCTAAATAACAAATTATATTTTTAATAAAAATCTGGCGTGTAGGTAATCATAATTTTATTAACACAGACAAAAATTAATTGTTTTTTTTATTCGAGTTTTAAACTTACTATCTGATTAAAATGTTCTCCTTAAAAGTCATCAAACAATTAAAAAATAAAGAATGGAAAAACTACGAAATCACACAAAAAAAAAAAAAAAAAACGGTCTTCCTAATTTCACTCGTTGTTGTTAATCGAAGTAGATAATGAAATGGGTTTAAAGTTCACTCAGCAACAAATCTAATAAACCTAAAAAAAAAAAAGGGACTGCATGCAACGACTCACGAGCCCTAATAGTTGCATAACTTGTATTGTACTCGCATATTAATTGTTATGGTAAATGCGCGTGTGCGTTAAAACGAAACGTTTCCGCGGCGAACGCGATATCATAATAATATTATTAAACGCGCATTGTTAGTATTATTACAATACGTTTATTGCGTGGAATAGTCAATGTACGGTATCTCGTTTTGTCGCCGCATTTATTGTACGTTATGGTGTTTGAAACAATGTAACGACTTGAATTTTCCGAAATTAAACGCGCCGAATGCGTGGTTAACGGACGAATTTTTCCCACTCATAACTAGAGGTAGGATGTTGATGACAAATTAATTTTTTCCCCTTTAATCCTATTCAATGCTCTTCAAGTTAAAAATCGTTTCATTCAGAATATGAAAATGTAATTTTGCATTTTTACACGTTTTGGTTATAAATGCATTGTTTTTGTTTTTTAACGTCATTTTTTTAAAATTTTTACATCAATAGGTATATCATTTTAAAAGTCATTTTTTGTAATTTTTGTAAATTATCGGACATTTTTCTAATAAAATTAAGACTTCCAGGAACGATTTTATATTTTTAAAAATATTTTTATCAAAATTATTGAAGATTTTTTGTTACAATTACATATGCTTCATTGGTAGATACTACGTTCTCACTAGAGATGTTAAATTTCAGAAATTTAATTTTTAAGAAATTTCATGAAATTTCTGAAATTTACATAATTATTCATATAAATGTTATTTATATATGTATATATATATTTTAATAAATCATACAATTAATAAAAAAACTTTATACTTTACAATTTACATATATTTATAAAAAAATATAACTATATACTTATATACTCTTATTCGCATATGTCTTATCAAAACAACATTTATGTAAACAAAAGATATTATTCAAATGTTCTTACTAAGAATTTCCCACTTACATCATTAGTGCTCACATTGTATCATACAACTTATAAAAAAACATTTGCATTTACAGAATATACCCCGATGTACACGCTTATCGAATATTATTATATTTATAAATTGTATTCAATCAACCCGATAATTTCTTTGTCAATATAACGACATTAAGTTCGATGTTCACGTCAATTTTAGATTCTGAACGAAATGAAGAAGCTAGTGTTTTTACAATGATGTTCATTTTTGTTTTCTGTGTACAACTTTTTATAAATTCTAGTCCAAAAGTTTCGATCAGTAACTTTTTGAAACCGGATTTGCCTCTAGATTGTACTTTAAATAGGTCATTTTTTGAATTTCTCAATTCTTCATTTTTTTTTTTTTTTTGGAAAAAACTACCCAAAATTTGACAAAAACGACTCGGAAACCATTATTTTTTGATCCGAACAATATGAAAATTTAAACACAGGTAGAAAATAATATAAGAAAGATTTTGGCGCAAGAAAATTTTGAAAATGTGAAAAAAAATTTTTGGACGTTTTTCTAACATTTTTTTTTCTCATTTATTTTTTATATTATTAACTTCCCTCGTTCAGAATCATTTTATTGAAGAAATGATTTATCATTTCTTTAAAATTCAATACACCCGTCAAGAGGCGTGCGAAGAACACCCCAATGAGCGAAGTACACACTTTTTTTACAATTTTTAGGTCATTTAAGCATTTTTTTGGGAGTCATCACTCATCAACATCCTATCTCTACTCATAACCGAGTAGTTTCAAGAAAGTTTCGATCAAAGTCGATTAAAACAAATATTCAGGGAATTGCACGTGTTTACATTATCATACGAGTTATGGGCACTACAGTTACTGTTTTAATTAACGTACTCGACGTGAAACGTTTAAAAATTAAAATGTATTAAAAACTGACAAATATGCAAAAAGTTAATTTCTTACTTTCAAGCTTGACAATACGTCAATTTACTCCAATATCGTGAAGTCGACAACGTAAAACTGGTTCTGCTGAACTCGAATAATTTCCTTTGTCGTCACCAACACCAATACTCAACAAAGGCGGGCGTTACATCATACAGATTGAGCGAATACTTATTGACATTATAATAATATTTCTTTTCATGAATTGATAATTTATGAATTTAAATAGTTTTTAATAGGACGTACAAAGAACATCAAGATCGTTAGCTATTGAATATTCATAATCAGACCTGGGATTCGTAAGCTGATAAAAAAAAAAAAAAACAATAAAAGGTGCATTTCATTCTTTTCTACAAACACACAATAATATACATTTTAAAAATATACACAAAAATACGTCTACAAAACAAACATTTACAAATGTATATCAGTGATTGAATAACTGCGATAAATCATATAATATAATATAATTGACATCAACAATTATCTATTTTCATTCATATTTATAATTACATTCCACGTTCAACGGCTGCTAGTTATCAGTTATCAGTAAATCAAGAAGGTATTCATAAACCCACTTTTAATTTATTTTTTTTTTTACATTTTTCCTTGACTATGTAACATTCTTAAACATAAACAACGCAAGCTAAAAAATCCAGACATACTTCGCACCATGGAATATCTCAAAATTCTAGTACTATTGGTTATAGAATTACAACTCATAATCACTAAAATCACTTTCACCGTATATTTAACCGTTTTCACTCGAATTTTCGGGATTTTTTTCCTTTTTTTTTCTTAGAATTTCAAAAAAAAAATACTTCTCTAAAGTATGATACGAATTTTCTATCGAAAATCTATGTTATACATACTGATTCAAACCTTTTTTCAAGAAGAAAAAACTTTCCCTTAAGTTTTAGATTCTGAATGGAGAGAAGAAGCTAGTATTTTTATAATTATTATTTTTTTCCTCCGTAAGTATTTTTTCGTAATATGGAAATACTTATCCAATAGTTTCGACCAGCAACATTTTGAGACCCGAATTACCTCTAAATAATTCCTTTTGAAAGGTCATTTCCGAAATTCTCAATAGTTTCCTCAAAATTTGGAAAAAAACTACACGACATTTAACAAAAACTACTCGAAACTATCTTTTTTAATCCAAAATTTATGGAAATTTAAATATAGAAAAACAATAACATGAGAAATATTTTGACGTAAGGAAATTTTGAAAATTTCTAACACTTTTTTTCTCTTATCAAAAATGTATACTTACTTTTCAGTTTACAGTGAAATAAAAAACTGGCCGAGTAAAAAATATTATTTTTTTTTATATTTCTAAGTAAAATTGTCTTAAATAAACTAAGGCTCCGCTCAGAATTATATGATTGTATAAATTATTTATCGTTTCCTTAAAATTCAATACACCCACAAGGGTATCCACTCGAGGAGCAAAAAAAACCCAAGGTATAAAGTACGTCCTTTTATTAATTATCATTGTAAAACCACTTTGATTATCCTCGCACTAATCCACTATAAAAAAGAAATCAACAAATCTTTTCAGCGAATCCAAATTATTATTATTTTCATGATTTCTAACAAAATAATAAGCATTGAATAATAGTCACCTAATGAAATTTTAAAAACTTAATAAAACTCACAGTTGCAAAATTATGTAAATAATATTTTCATCGAAATTTAAATTGATTAGTACTGTTCTAAAATCGTAAACGAATAAAAATATTCTAATTTATGCACTCTTCGAGGTGAAGAATGAATCTATTGTGCTTAAAATAAAGACACCCTGTTCTTATTTAATAATAATTGTAATGTTATATAATATTATGCAGTTATAACGCACTTCGAATATTTTCAAATAACACCGAAACAAGAGTGCGTAATTATAAGACAAAGGAAATGTATATATATTTTTTTTCATTACCTATCTATACATATATCATTGTCTTTATAATATTATATAGCTACTGGTATTTTAGTAATTCGAAACTTTTCATCGAGGGGAATGATATGGGCATCGAAATGCATATATTGTGTCTATGGGTTTGATATAATGAATAAAAATCATATTATATAAAATATCAAGTTTTCTGAAACCTACCTCGTGTATTGTTATGGTTATTTGTATAAATTAAATAATGTATAAAAAAAGGCGATTCAGTGGTGCAACTTAACTAAGGTCCAGTGGAAAATTTCCGTAATATAATTAAATAATAGTCGTATACTTGCCAGCACCCAAAATCATTAAAATATGCATATAAAAACTTTATTATATAAGTAGGTAAAATTAATAATAATAAAAGCAAGCGAAAACCAATTTTACATTGAAATAAACACGAGAAAAGCTAATTAATATTGGTACTCAAACACACACTTCGAAAGTTTTTGCTTTTAAATTATAAAATAATAGGTAAATGTACCTGCGCTGAAATACTCATACATTTTAGTTTTAAGAATAATTGAAGAAAAAAGTAAAATTCACCCATAGTCAGATTAATTTTTAATTCTTCTGTAAAACTGAAAAATCTAAATTTTTATAGAATTTTTCTATCACATTATTTAATAAAGTGGGAGCATCTCGTTTTGAATTTTTAAATTTTAAAAAGGGAACCTTACATTATATACAATAAACCTATATTAGAGTAGTCTTTATTTTATTTTAAAAGTTTCAATATTAATTTGATGCAATGAAATGTGTGTATATACGTGTAAAAATAGAGTGTGTAAATTTAATTACGATTTATCTATCATCCCCAAGACGAGCCCCAAAAGTGTTGAAAATTTCTTCATTTTTCCATTAATCATTTATAATTACTTCGACAAAATGTTATCTATTAATTTATTTTTGAAATTTACATTTAAAACCTTTTGAATCAAATTGCAATTTTGTAATTTTCAAAAGTGAAACCTAAGAAAAAAATCTTTGAGTATTTGAAAATTTGAAACTAATGTCATCAAATTTCAATTTATGTAAGGATATAAGGATTAATCTCTAAAAATCTCATTCAAAATTATTGCCATCAAATTACTATGCCATCAAGATATTAATTGTGAAATGGGTAATTCTGATGTATGCTTTATATAAACAATTATTCTATAATGAGAGGAAATATTTTTGTATAGGAGATTTGGGTATAGAATAAAAATGATTTATAACTGAGTAGATTTCGAGTAGTCTCAAAATTTAAATTTAAAATGTCAAATTGTATTGATCATAGTAATAAATAAACGTAACGCAGTGTAGAAGTAGCTGTATATACAAATATATATTTATTTGGAAGTTAAATTGTAGTTAATGCAAATTGAGAGACTAAATAATATTTAACTTTAAGGGTTTAGTAGGAAAAACTCGTTATTATACTATAATTTATACAATTCGTACAAACTTTTTAGACAAAACAATTTGCTATACAAATTAAATTCGATTTCATTCTAATCGAAAAAGGATTAATAGATATATCATAAGTTTCCAGAAGATAATTTGGTTCATACGATTACTATTAAGTCACGTATTTTTTCAAACTTCTCAATAGTCTTATAAAACATATTATGTTAAACCAATAAAATATGTTTAAATTTATTTTTTTGTGAAATAGGTTTTACTAATTCAATCGTAACTTCAAGACTAAGACTAGAAATAAACAAGAAATTTTCACATATTACCAAAAATAATGAAATACAGTTTGGAATACATTTTGGAATACATTTTCAAAACAATAAAATCACTTTTAGGAAAATTTCAGAATATCGAAAATGTTGAAAATATTTCATTTTTTCTTAGTTTCATTCAGATAAAACTATATGATTCTTAATTCGATAAATATTTTTATTACTAAAAAATTCCTCGAGTATTTTTCTACTCATAATCAAACACTCTATAATATTATATTTAGATGGAAGAATAATTTACTCACAATTTTTATTGAATGTTAGAGCTATACAATTAAATTAATGAATATTTATGAACGATGGCAATTTATTTTCGTTATTATTTCAATTATTTCGTATCATATTTAAATTATATCGAAAAATTTTAATTATGAAAAATATTATACGAACTTACCCACATATATATATATATATCTATTATATAAAAATAAGTCCGGTTTTCCTCCCTGACGCTATAACTCCAGAACGCACGAACCGATTTCCACGGTTTTGCATTCGTTGGAAAGGTCTTGGGCTCCGTGAGGTTTATAGCAAAGAA
>JAIPRM010012404.1:0-12136 GCA_025469315.1 Stegophylla sp. TES_Ste_2020 | reverse complement strand
ATGGTACTGTTAGACGTTATTTTTCGAAATTCTCAATAGTTTAATTGCAAAAATAGCAAAATTGTAATATATTTTTGAGAAATCAATAATTTTTATTATTTATAAATTTAAATAAAACAAATTTTGGATGGGGCTATAGCTCCAAAGCCCCTCCCTTAGGCGCGCCACTGAAAATATGTTTTCGTTATGGTAATAAAAAATTGAAATCAATATAATAATTTTACAAAATTTTTATTGTGAGGGGGCTCAATAACATATTGGGAGGGCTAATTCCCCCAGTGTCCACTCCTAAGTCCGCCTATGGTAACGATACAATTCGTTAATTAATAATTAAATATACATTTTCAACTAAATGAGAATTTCTAGTTTTCTCGGCTTCTTGGCCATCACATTCAAAATTTCACCCGGTGTATCTAGTGTTGTAGTTGTAGCATAAAAGTATTCATGTTACCTGTGGTTGTAGCCATCGTCGTACCCGCAGGACGAAGATAGGTTGTGTTTTCAACTTGTAGTACGTGAGTACGTCACATATAAATAGTGACTAATCACTAGTAAGCAATAACGGACAGCAAAGTCCCCAAGTTGAGAACGGTGACGTACTAACTATTTACCCTACTAACTAGATAAACTATGGGCTATGTCTTTATTCTTTATAGTCAACACTAGTTTTTTTTAAATAATAAAGAATGTATATTTGGAAGTTATTTTCTTTTTATAAAACCTAGTCCATCGTTGAATTTTGATCATAAACATTTTTTTTTCGTTTAGATAATAAATTATTAAACAAAAAAAAAACGACACCCTGTTTCCTCCCCCCTGTGATGCCACTGCTTCGTGAACCACCTCAATTTCAGACTTTTAAACGGATTTTAGAACAAATAAAATCAACGATTTTCCCTACAATAATATTTATTATAGCTCGGTTTGAAGTAAAAGTTGAATACATACATATACACTTAATGTAGGATACTAAACATTATAATATATAGTTTATATTGTTTTATTTATTAAAAGAAATTAATTCTACAAATAAATTTCATGTGAATTTTGAACGTGTATATCTTTTACCAACAAAGTAAACATTGATTTAGTACTGTTTAAAGCTACACAAATGTCCATAGTGGAGTCCAACTGATTTATTTATTTTTTTAAATCACATGAACTTCAGTAACTGCAGACAATATGGTGAAACTTCAGTACTTTCTTCACCTTTATTAATTGTGCATAATCAATTATATTCTACCGGTAATCTAATATTGTTGTTCCAAATATTAAACCTAATATTAGGTATAATATTAGATAATCGTAAGAAATAATAACATGCGTGTAATAAGGTATTTATTTTTTAATTTTTTAATTTTTCAAATGTTTTGAAAATTTTATAAGGTATGTGCTTGACTATTTTTAGTAATTGGTGAAATTTTCGACTTTCTAGCTCCATTATTTTTGTCATGTATGTGTGTGTGTATATGTTAAATAAAATCGAATTTATGAATATGACATTTTTTACCGTTTTTTGCATTGAGATTGACTGGGTAGAAATGAAGGTAGATATCTAAAGAGGTATTTAGCGTTATAAAAATACAAACTCAGTAAACCGGAAGTAAAGGTAGAATAAATGTGAAATGTCACCTGTGGGCTGTGCCGTTGTGGATTAAACGTGAAAAATAAATATAATTGCAGCAATAGTCTGTTAACAACGCTGTTTATGTGAGAATATTGCGTTATAACTTTTATTATCAAATGAAAAAAAAAAATGCATAATTTTGACATTTTACAATATAAAATAGTGTTTTTTTTTGAAAAATTGTTTGATTATACAAAAAAAGTACAAGAAAGCGTCTGGCTTTTTTCGTATCACTTCGTATCACGGGTATTCTTCACTTCTGAGGTCATATATTTTTGTTGGGTGTGTAGAATTTTAAAAAAATTGATAAATAATTTCTTCAATAACACGATTTAGAAAGAAGGAAGTTAATAGTATATAGAAAAATAATAGTCGCCATTTTCAACACACTCACCAAGAGTATCTATATGATCCGAAGAGAGGAGAATACCCGTGGTGTGAAGTATGTCCGGCTTTCTTGTCTATACTTTACTTATTTTTGCTTTCTTTACTTTACTTTAATTTACTTTGCTTTACTTTACATTATTTAACTTTACTATATACATATTTTACTTTTTTTATCTAAAAAATGAAGAAAGGGGAAAGAATGTCCAATTTTTTCACATTTTTTTGTATTTTCTTGCGTCAAAATATTTTTCATATTATTGCGTATTTGTGCTTTAATTTTCATAAAGTTTGTATCAAATAAAGATGGTTTCCGAACTTTTATTTTTCTGTCAAATTTTGGGTAGTTCTCCCCCTCATAAAAAAAAAAAAAAAAAAAAAAATTGAAGAATTGAGAAATTCAAGTAATGACCCCTCTAAAGTACCAACTAGAGGCAAATTCAGTTTCAAGAAGTTTCTGATCAAAACTTTTGGACAAGTATTTCTATACGAAAAAGAGTTTACTGAAAAAAAAAAAGAAAAAAATTAAACATCACTATAAAAACATTAGCTTCTTCACTTTGTTCAGAATCTAAAATTACGCTTGAGATTGTATTAATAAATGTTTATTATGTTTTTAGAGTCTTGTGTTGAACATAATTTAGCAAATAATGTAACTGAAAAATTTGAATTTATAATAAAGTATGACTTTGATTTTGAGTATTAGGTATTTCATGTTTAATCAGATAGTTTTTAAATGAACACTTATATATTTTAAAATGCAAAAAATATGAAATTTTTAGATTTTGAACGAAGTAAAGAAGCTAGTGTTTTTACTTTTTATTTACTTTTTTATTTATTGTAAGTTATTTTTAATTTTTTTTTCCATTAACTTTTTTTTGTATGAAAATACTTGTTCAAAAGTTTCGATCAGCAAATTTTTGAAACTTGATTTACTTCTAGTTGGTACTTAGAGTCATTTTTTGAATTTCTTAACTCTTCAATTTTTTTTTTTTTTTTGATAGGGGGGAACTACCCAAAATTTAACAAAAAAGACATGGAAACCATCATTTTATATTCGAACTTTATGAAACATGGATAGACAATAATATGAGAAAAATGTTGGTGCAAGAAAATTTTGGAAATGTAAAATAAAAATTTTGGACATTTTTCTAACATTTTTTTTTGCGTTAATTTTTTCCCTTTCTTTATTTATTATATATAAATATAAAGTTAAATAAAGTACAGTGAGAGTAGAAAGCTGAACCACGGATATTCTTCGCTCTTCGGGTCAGGCAATCTTGGGGGATGTGTTGAAAATTACGACTATTATTGTTCTTTATATTATTGACTTCTTTTATTTTTTATTAAGAATCGTCTTATTGAATAAATGATTTATCATTTCTTTAAAATTTTACACACCTATTAAGAGTTTCTAACCCGTGGTTCGAAGTATGTCTGGTTTTATTTTTTTATTTTTTTATCTGATATTAAATGCTATATTTTAGGTTTCTAGAACAGCATTTCTCAAAGCGTAGGTCGCAAGGAATTTATTTAATTATATAAATATTCAAAAATTTACGTTTTTAACCAAATTTCACTGTCAAAATGATGAAGTGGCATATTTGCATACATTTGTAAAATTATATTCATTATAAACCCATTAATTAATTAATTAATTAAGTATTAATCTAATTTTGTTTTTTTAAAAATTTCTTTTTTATTCTACAAATGTAAAACCATGTGAGTCACAATAGGTTTTTGAAGAAAAATTTGGGTTGTAGTTCTAAAAAGATTGAGAACCACTGTTCTAGAGAATTAGGAACATCTGCAATTAGCTGTGCATAATTACGAAGAACTACTTATGAGACATAAAATAAACGGTATTATTTGTTATTTCATGTATATGAAATGCCGTAGAACAAAATTGGTAAAAATCATCAATTTGGAAATTGCGTAAGTCTTTTTCTCAGAATTTAAATATGATTCGACTACCAACATGACTAACTTAGAAAAATATGCATTGTTGATACTTTAGAGGCCACTAAAACCTTAAATTTATAAATAAATTAAAATTTTTCATCAAAATCGTTCAAATAGTTAAAACATAAATAAATGCTTATTCGAAAAACGCCTATTTTTAATTTTTATAGACCATCACAGTGCGTTGACTTGGGGAGCCGTAGAACTTTACTAACTATTTGCATCCGTGAAAAGTTCAACTCATAATTCTCTGGTTCAAGTTCCGGTTCTTAATTTTTTTTTTTTTTTTATGAGGATTCTGTTTAGGTTCTCAATTTTTTAGGGGTTCTTGGGTTCAAGAATTGGTTCTTGAAATTATATTCAATGATAGCCTTTAGCAGTTTTCAATTTGAGAGCGTGTCATTTTAAAAAGTTTGAATAGAAATAACTGTTTTAAGAAAACAATTAAAAAATACATATATTTATTATTCAAAATTTTAAGAATAAAACCGAGATTAATAGTTTTTGTACAGTCCGATATTTTTTTTATTTTAAACTAATAGTTCCGGTTATTTGAAAATGTGAAAACTCAGTCCCGATTCTAATATTTTAAGGATTATTGGGTTCAAGAACCGATTCTTTCAAGTTCGGTTCTAGTCAATGATTTATACGTGTGTTCTATCTATGCAGTAGCGGCTCGCAAGTAAATTCATTGGGAAGACTGAAAATGTAATAAAATATATTAATACCTCGCGAACACCGGCGTGTTCTAAAATGTTTAGAAAACAAAAATAGTTTATTGAATTGTATAAACAATTAACAATAGTAGTAAACATAATAGTAGCCAATGGACGAACGACGCCGTTATTAATATTGTTTAATACGAAAAGCTGAAAACATATATGTAACTCATGATACAACATTTGATTAACATTAATATAACATTCGATATTGGACATCTATTCCGTTCTTCTCAGATTATGTGACTTCGTTGGAAATATCTCTCTTTTATATTTCTCAGGATGTATCATGGTTAATGGTTATACTATAATAATTTTGATTTAATTTACTGGTCATGTCTGTTTGAAAACTATACCCCAATGAAATTTGTTAAAAAAAACAAAATATTTTTTTTTCCTAATTAAATAGTGTGCAATAATGTATTTACATATCTTCTTATACATTATACACCTATCTAACTACTTAAAATACATTATATTACGAAAAAGATTTATTTATAAAAGTGTACATAATCCATGAAAAACGCTGCCAAAAATTAAATATGTTTACAATGTTTTTGCTGATAAAATCGACATGCCTTTAAAATTGCATTGGTAGTAATGAGTCACAAAATATTATTGACAGTAATTGTTATTCAGGTTGCAAATTTATATTTTCCTTATTAGTACGAAAAATAAATCAGACTTGCTATAACTGTAGTACACATTATTGTAAAAACATAATATTCTTTGCTTTGCTCAAAATCTAATGTGTGTTGTCACTAGCAGCGCCACATTTTGACGCAGAGTTCCGCGGGGAATACTCCTACCGTCACCGTCTGCAGCGCTGTTTATCTGTCGTTCTGGTCTTATTGAAAACCATCCTTTATTTCTCTGGCCTTTTCGTCATGAAAGTTCTTTCAGTACTCATAGTTCAACAGAGTTAGGAAATAAAACTTTGTTTTTGATATCAATTATAATTCAGTAGTAATAACATATTGCATTATCGTCTGTACTATTTGTATTACTTACGACTTACTACTCAGAAGTGTCTTTTTATTCAAATACCATTTTTTAAAACTTAAAATCCTTTAATAACAGCAAAAGAAGGAGATGAGCAAGGGTTGTTCGGCCTCACTAATATATAACATTTTACATTGTATAAATAGGTATTTTATTAAAAAGTATTGTCACAATAATTACTTATAAAAATAAATAAAAACACGCGTGCTTATATAAAAGTTATTATGTTTATTCGAATTAATTTGGTGCAGAGAAAAACCAATGGCATAAAAATGTTTTCTTGAAAAAATTGAATTTAGTGTAGGTAGGTATTGGAATATTAATAAAATCATAATAAATATATACATATAAAATATAATAAAAACTTTGCCTTTCAGTATTATTAAATTTTGACTAGGTTCATTACTGGTTTCAACTAAAATTCATCGTCAGGAAGTATACGTTACAACGTCAAAAGATAATGACATACCTACTTATTATGCCCAAAATTATATAATGCTCAGAGGTAAGGATTTTATATAAATAAAAAATAGGGGAAAAAATTGTATTAAAAAATTATTGATCATAATTTTTATTTAAAATTATACAATATTTTGACTGAAAAAAGATCATTATTTTTATGTGAAAAAATTCAGTTTTTGGTGTTTTTCCCCGTAGTTAAAAATGTATATGAGTGAAAGGTTGTGTTCAATTTCCTACTCATAGTATCAAAAATCAAAAATCCGGATATACTTCGCATCATGGGTATTCTTCGTTACTCGGGTGGGATAAACTTGGTGGCTGTGTTGAACTCTAAAGAAACAATAAATAATTTCTTCAATAAAACAGTTCTCAGTGGAGCTTCAGTTAATTATAGACAACGATAATTGTCAGTTTTATATTAAGTATGTATGTTTAGTATATTTATATTTTATTCGAAATTTGCCCACGATGAGGTATTGTCGACATTTTCATTTTCGGCTTTCTTGTCTATACTTTGCTTTGCTTTACTTTTACTTTTACTTTAATTTACTTAATTATACCTTTTTTTTGTTCAATAAATAAAGAAAATTATAAAAGACAATTTTGCTAAAAATAAAAAAGTTTTGATGAAAAAAATAAATTGTTAGAAAAAAATTTCCTATATTTATTTTTTTTCATATTTTCAACATTTTCTTACACCAAAATATTCATTTTATTGTCTATCTATGTTTAATATACATATATCTGTTTACAGAATATGTATATTCTGTTATTAAATTGTTAAACATACTCAATATAAAACTGATAATTATTTTTGCTGCGTATAATTATTGAATGTACAACTAAAGCTCCATTCAATATCATAAAATTGATCAGGAGCTAATATTTTAGTAGGTATCCGATTATCTGTTTTTCTGTTGTACAATACACTTATATTATATTTAAAAATTAATAAATAAAACCTGCGCAATTTGTTGCAACGTAAGACAGGAGAGGGAAGCTAAGGATCAGGTTTTGAGTTAAATAAAGTAAGATCAAGTCAAATACACTCAAGTCAAGAAATGCTCTTGTTGAGTGTTTTGCATTTTAATTAAACAAAAAATCATATCTTCTAAAATACGATTCTGAGTGAAGCTTCGGTTAGTTATAGAGTACAATAATATCGATAGTTTTTAATAATAAGAGTTTTAATTTTATAACATGGTGAAATTGATCTCTCTTACAAATAATAAAATTTACATGAATTATTGTGTTACAGAAGACAATTTATTATTGTTACTCATAATAAACTGAAGCTCCATTTAGAATCATTTTAGCGAAGAAATGATTTGTGACACTTACTATAAGATTCTCTCCCGATGAACTAAGAATGTTAGTTTAGCGAAGTATTTCCGAAGTTTTAGAAATCATAAATACAAATCCATTAAATTTTCAATTTCATTTTCAGCTATCTATATATATTTTATAAATCAACACAATATGAACCAGATAAATTCGGTTTGTTGAGTGCACCATAATGCTATTCTGGCTATGTAAAATTAACCCAACTGCTCTATAGAATAATGCCCTGATTATAATTATTAATATTAATGCATTAACACTATTATTTCGGTCCATCAAATCAGAACAATAGGCTACACCCGCCATACCAGTCCGGATTTAGAATGGCTCTACTAGATTTTCGCGATAGTTGATCAGTTCAATTTAATCCTGGTTAATGGATAATATAATGTTTTACTTCAGAAATTCTCAGGCTAATAATCGACCGAGTCGTATAGACTGAGTTAATACTAATAATTATGCCATACACACAGGGTGCTCGATGTGTATACATTTGAAACATCCAGGATTACGCGCCTTAAGAATTCGAGCACCCTGTGCAAATCAATAATATTATGCGCGGGAGTCGACAGGACACCTACTTCCGTTGCGTGGAGACGGGCGGTTGTTAGGGACCGGATCGAGACGGGGAAAGGGTGCAGAGTCGGCCGGCAAATAAAATACTCTCTCTCTCGAAACTTTGCAACAATTAGGTGTGGCCAAAATAAGGGTGGCCAACCTCTTTTCATTATTGATCGGCCGACAGTATTATTTATTGCAATCGGCTTGAATAAAAATACAACATAAGTAGCCGAAAATGAAATGTACCTAATAAAATACAGGCCCGAAGTACACTAAATATGTTAACAACTACTTAAGTTTTGGCTTACGCCAAATATTGGGATAAAATTATGGAATATCGTTAATAAATGATTTATATATCGACAAATTGAATAATTGTGTTATAATTTTTTTTGAAAGTTGGTTAAATGAATAATTTTTTACAAGCGTTTAGAGTTTAGAATTCCATTGACTCCATTGCCGGTTAACCCGAACAATGGCCGATTTTCTTTCCTAAATATTATTACGAAACATAATATTATTATGATGAAAAAATTAATCATTTATCATGAAGTGGGTGTTATTAAACAAAATTATTGTTTAACATACTGAATATATAAAAAATAAAACAAAAACATACGGATAATTATTATTATATTTTACATAAAGGTTTGATAAAAATCGTTTCTTAAAAAATCGACACATCCACCAACAGTATTATTAGCTATATTTAATAGTTAAAATTAATGATTAAAATGAATAATTATTATTCATTTGAACTCAATATAATCTATTATTTAGAATTGTTTTTAAATGAATATATAAAAATGAAATAATAATTATGAAAATTAAAATTATTTGTGTACCACGTTACGTACCGGTTACGTAAATTTTTCAAGACGTATGTACCAGGAATGTATACTATAGGTGCGTCTTTATTGTATCGAGGTCTACCCGTAAAGCGCGGGACCGCGGCATGCAAGCACAGCTGGCGTGGCGACAGCCGCCGTTTGACCAAACGAGGAGCTAAACCATGGACTCCTGGTAGCATAGTATTCAATCTTGGGCAAAGCGAAAGTTTGCCACGAGAAGTGCGAAATAAAAACAAACTCTTTAAAAAAAAAAGTACAGTCACCAATTCACCCAAGTAGCTTTCCGCCAATATTTTAACCTCGTTAAAATCGAATTATTATTGAATGAAAATAATAAGTAATGGTGGTGATATGTGTAAATAGTACATATATCTTTGAAAAATGTAATAAAATTTTTGATTTCTGATATTAAGACTTGAAAATTTAATATTATCTCACTGACATAATATATGTTTATTAGACCTGAAAAAATCTCAAAAATCGTTAGTCAACTTTTTTTTTATACCCGTTTGAAGTTAGAATTTCGACTAAATTCGTTAGTTTTACCTAAAATTACGCACTTTAACGTACATATAAGAAAATTGGCGAAACCGATTGTTTTGAAATTTAGTGTCCTGTTAGAGAATTTCATTGCGAATATTTTAGTGCAATAAAATTTCTTACGGACAAAGAATTAAACATTTTACAAGGGTAAGACTGAAAAAACTCGAAGAAAGTACGTACTCATTTATCGTGTATTTTATTTCTAGATAACGGAACTATTTTTCGACGCTAGATTTAATACGATACAAGTCGGTAATTACGGTGTAGCTTTTGACTGCCACCCAAATACATTTCTCAAAGCCGCGACGCCTTATCAGTTCTCTTTTCACAGATTACACGGACTGCCATGTTTATGATACGCCGAATGCGGAAACGCAAACACACCTACTCAACGTTACAACATAGATAATAAAGATATGGAATATGGATAGGTTATTCTTACTTTATCAGTGTTCCTGGATTAATTCAAAAGTGAGGCGTTTTTTTTTCTTTTTAGTTTTTTTTCCATGATTAAACTAATTATTTTTGTTTAAACAGCTGCATAGATACTTATCTATGATTATATCTATACTCTTTAGCACTTTAGCAGTAGTTGCTGTTGTAGAGTATTAAAATTTTCAAAAATAATACATTCAAAATATTTTACACCTTAAAAATGATTAGGTACTAAAGAAATAATACAGAATAAAGAAATCTAGGATGACACCGAAAATTTAAATGTTTTTTTTCTTATCAGTTGTGAAATTGGCGGTCAAGCAATAACTGATAAATCACCTCAGTTTTCCTCCCCTTTTATTGCCTCTCTAGGAACATCGCCTCATATATAATTGTTATATCAGTAGCCTATCCATATCTTTATTATCTATGCGTTACAACTGGACTTGAGTCGAAAAAAATTATATAAAATACACTACTCAGTACTCACCCAACACTATTTTATTATAATAGTAGTTTTTTTAAACATATCTTACCTATATTATATATAATATATATTATATTATTAACTTCCTTCGTTCAGAATCATTTTATTGAAGAAATGACTTATCGTTTCTTTAAAATTCAATACATCCGTCAAGAGTATCTCCCCGAAGAACACCCCGACCAGCGAAGTACACACTTTTTTTGTTAGTTTTCAATTCTTCATGTAATAATTTTTTTAAATCTTGATTATGTATAATGAAGTTTGATTGAAAAAAATCGGAGAAAGTTAAGACAAATATTATAAAATATTTCTGTTTTAAATACATTCAAGAAGGTTGATAATTTTTTATCACCTTATAATGTATTTTTCAACGCTGAATACGATGATGTGAACTAATTCATGTGCATTAATAGTTTTTCTAGTTATTCTTTTTTGAAAATTCTATATTTTCTGTTATTATATTAAATACTTACTATATCAACAGTGTTCAACGATGTTTTTGTGGCATAGTGGTTATAAGGCATCAGTATTAAAATGCGACGGTATTGGGTTCAAATCTTACCCAATAAAATAAATATTAAGCACCTTTTTTTTTCCGTGACTGACCAGAGGTGCCACGATAAACATTAGTATTAATTATGATACTGTGCATAAATGTTGATTTACATCATACATTTTTAGTTATAGAAGATGTTTTATTTTATCTTAACATAATGTTTATATTTTATTGTAATTTGAAATTGTTTATGGAGTATTCATTATGTGTTTGTGAATATATGAAAATTAATTTTCGTTTTTCGTATATGTTGTATGTCACAAAATAATTTTTAGTTCAACATTTAAATCCTATTTTTCGAAACTGATAATTATTATTGCGTATTAGTCAAAGCTCAACTCAGAATTGTTTTATTGAAGAAATTATTTATTGTTTCTTTAAAATTCAACACATTTGTCAAGAGTATCCCACCCCCAATGTGCGGAGTACAGACTTCTTAATTTTCTGTTAACACTTTATAGTATACTTGTCCAAAAGTTTCAAGTAGCCACTTTTAGAATCATAATTTGACTCTAGATTGTGTTTTTAAAAAATAATTTTTTTAAATTCTCAATAGTTTTTATAAAATTTGGGAAAAACTATTGAAAATTTGACAAAAATAAATATAAAACTTTTTTTTTTTTTGATCCAAACTTTATAAAAATTTTAATTAATACAGACAATAATATAAGTAATTTTTTAGTGTAAGAAAATTTTTAATATGTACGTTTTTTTTTTTCATTTTCACCATTTTTTTTCCTTTACTCAGTTAATAATAAAATATTAAACTGGCTGAGTAAAACAATTTTATTTTGTTATAATAACAAACTTTATATTTTTAAACTAATTTGTCTTAAATTGCTTGTCGCCCGCTCAGATTCGTGTTATTGAAGAAATGATTTTTCGTTTCTTTAAAATATATACCGACTAAATCCCATCCAAATACTAATTTGGTGTAAAGTATGTCCGGCATTTTAAAAATATTTTTAAATTTTAATTTAATACCATTTTAAAATAATTACGATTTTCACTTAAATTGTATGTAAACTTTTGTAGGTATGCTTTAAAAAACTATGAAGAATTTTTTTAACATTATTTAAAAATTCTTTTTAGATTCTGAACGTTAGTGAAGAAGCTTATGATTTTACAATGATGTTTATTTTTTCTTTTTTTTTTTTCTCTTTCTGTGAACACTTTTTCGTATAGAAATACTTGTCCGAAAGTTTC
>JAIPRM010012403.1:0-12136 GCA_025469315.1 Stegophylla sp. TES_Ste_2020 | reverse complement strand
CATAAGATAAATAAATAAATATGCATCATTGTAAAAACACTAGTTTCTTCACTTCATTGAGAATTTAAAAACGTGAAATATGCAACAAAAAAAAAAAAAAAAAAGCCGGACATACTTCGCTCGATGGGTGTTCTTCGCACGACGGGTGGGATTCTCTTGACGGGTGTATTTAATTTTAAAGAAACGATAAATTATTTCTTCAATAAAACGATTCTGAACGAGAGAAGTTAATAATATAATAAATAAACGAGAAAAAAAAATGTTAGAAAAATGTCCAAAATTGTTTTTTCACATTTTCAAAATTTTCTTGCGCCAAAATCTTTCTTATATGATTTTCTATCTATGTTTAAATTTTCATATAGTTCGTATCAAAAAATGATGGTTTCCGAGTCGTTTTTGCAAATTTTGGGTAGTTTTTTCCAAAAAAAAAAAAATTTAAGAATTGAGAAATTCAAAAAATGATCTCTCTAAAGAATAATCTAGAGATAAATCTGGTTTCAAAAAGTTACTGATCAAAACTTTTGGACAAGTATTTCCATACGAAAAGTTGTACACAGAAAAAAATAAAAAATAAACATCATTGTAAAAACACTAGCTTCTAAAAAGTGTATTTTACATTGATTTTTAATCATATGAAAAAAGTATTGTAGTCAAAGATATTTATGTACTATACACTTAACACATATCGTACACAGCATAACAATCTAAATTCCTTCATTTTAAAACATAAGCAAATTAGTGCGAATAAAGGGGTTGATAACGGGGGTCAAAACCCCTTAGAAATTTATCTAGGAACATAATATTTTTTGTTTAGTAATTTTTTTGACATCAATTATATTATAAACATATGTAGGTACTCTGTTATAATATGTAAGTTACTATGTAAGTTTTCTCCTACAATGAAATAATCTTTAAGTATTTTCAAAAATGTAAAGCCAATGAAATGTTTACCTGTATAGTTGGATCGTTCAATCAGACATTTTCTGATATTAATTAGATTTAAACGCAAGACAATTATTGGTTTGCAATAAATGAAAATGTACTATTGGCATTTTTGGTGAAATTTTAGCATTTATTTTGAAAATAACCGAATCAAATCGTATGACAAAGTGTCAGATGTCACGTCAAAATATTATACTCCTCTTGTTGAGTGTACAGCCTGCAGATTTTGATATTTTTGCCACTTAGTATCGTGTGTAAGACTTGCGTATGTCCTGTATCCTATTTATAAAAACAGAATTCGTGCACTTCATACTTCGTAGGCGTTGGTGATGTGTATACGTCAGACTCACAATTTGTTTTCTTTTTTTTTTCAAGAAAACGGCACCGACGCTGTAGGAGACGTAATACTCCCTTTTAGCGTTTTAAAGTAACAGATTGTCCGATTTGAGTAGGGTAGGCGGAAAAGATTTTGTAAGTAAATTAATAATTATTTGTCCGCGTCCAAAACGTTCGTTCCGGTGTCTAGTGGCTATTTCTCTTGGCACCGAGTGCGGCCATTTCTTGACACGTTCTTTTTGAGACATCCTTGCTGTAACTTCACGTCATATGCCCAGCGGACATTTTAAAAACAGTGATATTTAACGATCACCCTTAGAGTGAACAATGTTTTTTGTCTTTGGTATACTGTACTAACATATATTTGATGACCAATTTGACAACTATAATGTTGAATAAAAATTGAAAAATATTCTTAATGAATTAAAAATTTGATTGGTTTATGTATTGGTTTATAGTTTACAAAATGTTTAAATTTAAAAATACCATCCGGGTTTATTTTTTGAAAAGTCGTTTAAGTTTATATTTTAGGCTAGCTTATTAAAATCTATACATTGCCTTTAGCTATATTACATAAAATAAATTTTTTGTAAATACATTTATCGTTTATTTTTCTATAAGTTTGGGGAAAAATTTCATTATATAAATCTAACAAAATATGTGTTAGCTCAGATAAATGAACTAAATATTCAAAATTATAATTGCTATGAGTTCCCAGTGTTGTGAAACAAATTTCTAAACGCATCCATATGTTTTGAATAATTTTTGGAAAACGTGAAAACTCCTAAATGTTCCTAACCCTTATGTATCATTACTCAGCGGAACATAATCCGTTGAGTCAGATTTTCATTATAAGAGCTAAGAATACCCATTTTGTTGATACACATGTATATATATATTGTATTTAAATTTTGAGCGAAAGCGAGTTTGGGCAGAAATACTGGTCCAAAAGTTTTGATCAGTAACTTTATAGATAGAAAATATTATCTAGTTGGTACTTTAAGGAGATCATTTTTCAATATACTCAATGCCTAGACTAACCTAACAATTGATGAAAAACTGTAAAAAACGTCATAACCATAATTTTCGTAAATTTTATTTTATTTTTTTCACATAACTTCAAAAATAATGGACCTAGAAAGTGGAGACTTTCGCCAACTGCTAAAAATAATCATATAATACCTCCTATAATTTCATTCTACGACCTCATATAATTTTCATAAATATTTGACCAATTGAGGTAAGTACAGAACTTTGAAAATCTTGTAAATTTCTCGTTTTTTTGTGAGTTTTCAATTCGTAAAATTTTAATGTAAGGATATTAAGACTTAAAAATTCATTACAAATATATTCATGTGTATTTCTACCGGTACTGAAAAAATCTCAAAAATCGTAACTCAAGTTTTTGTTTTATAGTTTTTTAAAGTTAAAATTTCAAAACCCAAGTATTCCCATAAAAAGACCAAAATTCTAAGTAGACTAATTACAGGAAGGTTGATGATTTATTATTTTATAAAAATATATTTTAATTGCATTTTTCATTTTTATTAAGACATTTATTACCTCATATGCATACACGTGCGCATACACACACACAATTATCGAGTACCCCACATTATTAAATGAAATTTTGTTAACTATAACCTTATTGCCTATTATTATTATTAAATAGTATTTGAAGCTTCGCTCAAAATTGTTTTATTGAATAAATTATTTATCGTTTCTTTAAAATTCAACATATTCGCCAAGAGTATCTCACTCAAGGTGCAAAGAATACTCATGGTGCGAAATATGTTCGGCTTTTAATTTTTTTATAGCAATATTGTAGGTTGTAGTGGGAAAATAACACATAAAGGACACAAGAAGAGAAAGAAATTGCAATCGTACAGAGTACGAGACTCACTTTTCCTTCGATTAGAATAAAGTGACATGTAAAGTATTTTTTGAAGAGGTACGTAATAATGATGAAAGCGGGTAGAAATTTAGTTATATTAAATAAATGAGTTGTTAAAGTTTATTATCTTTGTATTGTATTTACAAGGTACTGCTTAATTTATAAACAACTAAAATTAGTGCATAATTATATTAGAATAATTAACCGAAATTATATTCTACATTTTTTTAAAGTTCTAAAGGAAACATGAATGTGCATACACGTGTATATTGAAATCATGTCATAAAGATGCCAAAGTCAAAGGAAAAAGTCGTCTGGAGTATATTAAAAACAGTCAAACAACGTGTGCAGACAACACTTTGAAGAAACTTTTAGACTCCTCTGTGGCAGTTGCGTGGGAACAAAATCTCATATCCTGGCGCAATTATGAAAAAATTTCCACCCTGACTCGATACACATATTTAACCATGGGTATAGTATAGTATAGGGGGAAGGGTTTAATTTATTGTCTTACACTTTTGTTCTTTTATCAAGTCAGAATTCTAATTATAACTTAAATTTGAAACAAACAAAATAGGCAAAAATTTTCATTTTTCAAACACAACCACACACACTAGTATATTATATAATAACTATGGAAACACTTACATGTCAAATTACTATGATGTATAATTATGGTGACCAGATATATTTAATTTTGTAGGACAGTACTGTTTTTAGTTGTGTTGTACTAGTGTCATCAACAATATTGTTAAGTGTATTTGGAATTGTACTAATTCTTTCTTTTTTTTTGGTAATATCGTGAGTTAATACATGTTTATGATAAAATTATTCATAATTTATTTGGATATTTTTTTGTATTTTATGGTTCGACCTAATGCATATTTTGTACAATCTGATATTTTTCTTTGGAATAAACCTTGTACTTATAATATTGTTTTGGCACATTTTTTTTTCAATTATTAATAAAAGTAATTAGTTGGCCCATAGTTAGGTTAGTTTGTAAGTTAGTCGCGATTATAATTCATATGATAGGTTTTAATTTCTAATTACCTATTAAATTTAAACATTCTATAAATCTATTTAAAAATCAAATTGAATATTTAGACCTTATGTCAATCAGAATATTATAAAATGCGTTGTATTAAGATTAAAAATTCACCAGAAAGATTCTTACACTTAACAAAATGACCCTGTAACGAAATTACAATTATTAAAAGTATTTTGCATTTTTTTGGAAGAGTGATAAATAAATAATATGTCATACAAGATGTATAATATATATTATACGATGAAAAAACTTGTGTAGTAGTATAAAATAGATGGACACCATATTATGGATAACATGTACACTTTGACCAATTCCCTCGAGAAAGAGTTTGAAAGAAAAACTATATTTTTTAATGTGTAGGTACTTATTTTTGTGATTCTATACCTGGTCACCATATGTATAATATAAATATTACATAACTGTAATTTTGTAATTGAAGGCTTTAAGAGTTAATGTCTGTGATTATTCACTATTATTTTGATTATTCGTAATATCTTATCTATCTAGTAAAAACATTTAACATAGTTTAGCCGATACCCAATAGAATATAAGTGCATTAATTTAGGATAATTAAAGTGGTTTAATTTAGTGTTAAAATAAAATATTGTTTAAGCAAGGACTATAAAATATTGTTGAACAATTATAATCTCATAATAAATATATATGTTTATATACTTAAATAGTGAATAAAAATGAAACCAACACTATAAAACTTATTGTAATGAGTAATTAAATATGAAATTAAATAATAGTTATAATATTATAATCACATATTTAAATGGTACTGAATGTAATAAACTGATTTTAGATTTTGAGCGGAGCAAAGAATATATTGGTTTTACAAATCTGTGAGTGTTTTTTTTTTTTTTTTTTTGGATGTGTGGAATCATTTTTTTGTACATAAATATTGATCCAAAAGTTTCAATCAGTAATTTTAAAAAATCGGAGATTGTATCTAGCTAGTAATTTTGGCAAGTTATTTTTCAAAATCTTCAATAATTTTTTTAAGCATATGGAATAATTACCGAAAAATTGCCAAAAAAGTAAAATATGCCATAACCCGAATTTTCATCAATTTGATTTTAGTTTTTCAACATGATCAAAAATAATAGAATTAGAAATTTGAAATTTTAACCAACTATTAAAAAAAGTCTCTCGCGCGTCTCATAAAATTTTCAAAATTTTTTACCTATTTTGAGATATGTACAGATTTTGAATAAATATTGAAAATTTCTCGTTTTTTGTAAGTTTTTATTTCATAATGTTTGATATGTATATTATTGAGACCTCAAAATGTTTACAAATGTATTCAGATGTATTACTAACGTTACTGAAAGAATTTCGAAAACCATTCGTATTTTTTTTTTTTTTTAACCGTTTAAAGTTAGCGTTATGATAGAATTCATTAGTTTTACATAAAATTACTTGAACTCATTTGTCATATAAAAAAAATATCTGGTTCAGCTGATCCTTATGAAACTTGATAGATAATACACAACATATTACATTGTCAATATTTTGGCGTAAGAAATTATTTTATGAGCGAATAGTTAAAACTTTTAGAAGGTTTTGAAAAAATGAGATAAATTAACTAGAAATAACTAAATAAAGATTTTATTTTTTACAATTTTATTTTCTTCATATTAAGACCTGGAATTTTAATTCAAATATATCCATATGTCATGGCACTGAAAATAAATCGATAATTGGAAGTCAATATTTTATTTTTGTTTTTTTGTATAAGTTGTTGTTTAAAGTTAAATTTTTCCTAGAATTAAACTAGTAATTTTTAGTATAATAGAGGTTTTATTTAATTGAAGCCTATAAAACAATTGATTTTTGTTCCTGCTGAAATTTTCTTTTACTAAAATATTCCTCATGTGTTTTTGTTTATTATACATTTTTAACAAATGTTGCTCCATAAGTGTTTAAAATAAGAATTATTCAGAATGTTGACAGATTTATTTTCTACATAATTAAGTAATATAATATTCCATAACATTGATCATTTACACGAATAGTGAAATGGACATGAATTATTATTTTATTAAATAAGAGTGTTGGCCTATTAAATTACTATTACCCCGGTGATTGACAAAAATATTGAAGTTTACTTGATTTTATTATTGAAAAATAAATGTAAAAACAATAAACAGCTCAAAACTTAAAACCCAAATTTTCCTATAAAAATACTATAGAACCATTCAAAAGAAAGTCGATGATTTGAATTTATAAAAATTGATTAATATTGTCTTTAGTGTTTTGATAAAGATATAATATATTACCGGACACACAATTATCGAGTACTATTAAATAAATGTTAAATATAATGTAACCGGTAATAATTATAATTGTATAGTAACTGAAGTAAATTAATAAATTGAAGAATTGATTTATCGTTTCTTAAAAATTCAACACACCCATCTACAATATACCACCCGAGGTGCGAATAATACCGTTGCTGCAGAGTATGTCTGGCTTAAAAAAAAAAAAATATGAGTACACGTTATGTAGTTATGTATAGAAACGCTTATTCAAAAGATTTGAACAATGACTTTTTGAATCAAAATTTGACTAACTTTTTACTCTTTAAATTATGCTAACTAAGCATATTTTATTTTTAAATGTTTTAATATGAATAAAAATATTATATATCTTAGTAAGAAATATTAATAATATACTATTATATTCATAATACATGGTTTACTACACACAAAAATAAAAAAAACCTCTACGTAGATGGTTCAATATTTATTTATGAATATAAACTATATAATATATATGTTACACTTTAGTTGTGAAATTGTCCATTTCATGTAATGTAACATTTTTTACTCAGTTTATATAATGGACTGTAGGTGCGGTCATTTCATGAACTGGGTAATTTTTTACCATTTTTTGCACATTTCATAAACTGGACACGCAAATAAATTTGTATTTAAAAAAAATTAATATTTTTTTTAAATTAAAAACTGTCATATACATGTTAGTGTTGTGCAAAAAAATGTATTAAAATAATAATAATGAAAATAAATGAATAAATAAATACTATGTTCCATATAAAACAATTTACTAGATATGTACTATATAACTAGTATGTATACACTATATAAGTACATTCCAAAAAATTAATAAAATAATAGTTTAAAAATTACAATATTTTATATATTTTAAATAGGTATATATGATACAAAACGAAAAATTTCAAAAAATAAATAAAATTTGAATCATGATTATCAAACATATTAAATAATAATAAAATGTAATATTATTTAGGTAAATTACAAAAAAATATTAATTTATATAATTGTTTTAAAATGTGTGTTAAATTTCAATTTTGATTTTCACAAGTAAGTAAAACTATCAATCTAGAGACTAGACAATAATCGTCTGCGTATAACCCGTTTATTAATACCTATATATTTGTTGTCCAATTCATGAATTGTGCCGGTGTTTATGTCCATTTCATGAAATATGTGAAAAATGATAAAAATTTTTCTAGTTCATAAAATGACTGCATCAACCGTCCATTTCACGAACTGCGCAAAAAATTATCCATTATATGAAATGAGAAATTTCACAACTGGGATATAACATCTGAGAAATATTTTTTTATTCTCTTAGGTAAGAAAATAAAAAAGGTATATCTAAATATTTTATTATACTTAACATTACACAGTGTAACTTATATATATATATTATCATACAACTAAATTGCTTCTGAATATTTTTAATTTAATTGAACATTTTTTGGATAAGTTATAAACCCCAATAAAATCATCAAAAATTAAGTTTAATTATGTAAAGGAAAGAAATGATTTTCATTAAAAAAGAAAAACTTGAAAAAGTACAATTTGTTTCTAATGAACAACTATTAAATCACATTTGTCTCTTCCCAGTCTGATACAAAGTTCTTAATTTTAATTTTAATTTTATATGTTAAGCACAGTTTTTAAATATTTAATTTGAATATTCAAATTTATAGTGTCAATTTATGTGAAACGCCCTTACCCGGAGGAATGTTCAATTCCGTGAAAAAATGGAAGGGTGGCATACTTCTATCATTTATAGTTCTTCCGACTCGTCACCGTCAGAAATCGAAAGTATAAACTAGTGTTTCCCAAAATTTTTTACACAAAGCCTCTTATGGCGTTTTAAAATCTCCCACCACCCTCCTTAAATTATTATTATTTTTTTAATTGCCTATTTTTGGTCCATATATTTTTGAGGGCAAACAAAGCTATCGGCATCAATACCATAATATTCCGGTCAGATAAAGAGTAATAAATCATATGAAATGTGTATTTATTATTAAGTATTAGTACCTATTTATAAGTAGGTAATGACAAATTAAATTAATTACCTGCATATGTATATAATAATATTCATACAACATTAGTCATTACGATGATGTGATTGCAATATGAAAATTCACATTGAAACAGTCACTGCCAACTTCTATAGTGCCCCATAATCCAGCTTAAAACGTCAATGCAGTGGCGGTCAAACGGGGGGGGGATGAGGGGGATGGATGCCTTCCCACGACAATTTTTCAATATTTATAATAATATTTGATTTTTATGTACATATTTATAAAAAACAAAAAAAAACACTGTTTTAATAATTATAAAAAAGCTATAGTAAATTTTCACAGAAGTGTAGCACAAATTTAAACCATAACTTTTTATAACTTCCTATTTTATGTTCGTTTTTTTTTTTAAAGATAAATTAAAAGTATGTTTTAGATATTAATTTAATATTTTTATGCGAAATTGTATTATTATGTTATTGTAGACTCGTCTCAATGGTTTGACCACTGTGTCAGTTCATCGTGGGGGTTATAGATTTAACCCCACAAGAAGTATTAAATGAGTTTGCAAAAAAAAAAAAAAAATAGATTTAATATTATAATTTTAATTTAATTAATAAATTGATCATATAACTTTAAAGTATATTTTTTAATAATCAAAGAGCATTTTAATAAATTAGCAATATCCCCCCCCCCATGACAAAATCATTTGATCGCCATTGCCTCAATGCCACCCTCGGGTAGTTCTAACGCCTCCAAGGGAACGATATTCCCCACTTTGGGAAACACTGGTATGCACCATACACATTTTTGTCGGTCGAATTTTCTATCGTTTTTTCTTTTTTCGTTTCACCCCCCATCTACACCGCATGACCGTCAGTACGATCGACCGGTAATCATGGTATTGTTACACGATAACAATGTGTACGCGGTATTAATATTGTACGATGCACGCGCGTCTCCGGATAGAACAAACGTAGTCCGCCCGAGACACCGCCACTTACAATAACAATAATAATACGAACGACTAACAAGCAACACACGAGCGTTTCTCGAGGGTGTTTTGTTTATAATTACCGTATATTACAGCTCTTATTCCCCCCCTCTTCACCACCCATCTCGTGGTATTTCGTAAAAACGAGAAACGCATACTTATACGTATGATACTATTATTATTATTATTATTATTGATAAACGTGTGCACGGAGAGGGAAAAAAACACAATTCTAGTCGAAGAAAAATTTGTCCCTTCGGGCGGCCGCCGTGGACTGTGTGATTCAATTCGAGTACCTTACACAACATGTGTGTAATTACACGGACGGACAAGCTCCTATTTTTTTTTTTTTTTTTATATTCATTTAATAATGTTTATACAGCATTCTTGGGAAACGCCCACGGAACGTCTATGGCGTCGACGGACGGCAAGAACGTGTAATTTCGTCGCTGGAAAACATAATATTCACGTGTAACGCGTATACACAGTGACCGGCGAAAGATATCATAAAATTCGGTAGGTGATTCCAACACTTGAAATGCAACTAAAATTTTCATAATTGAAGTTGAACAATAGTTTTCTACTCCATCGTGTATTGCAGATGATTCGCTTTTTAGAGTTTTTCGATGAAATGCAATTTTTCTAGAAAAAAAAAAAACAAAAAATGTTTCTTCAAAAATATTTGTGCCATAGAAAAATCGAATAATATGCTTCGTTGGAAAGTTCATAAGAAGTCCTAATTCATATCCATTTACAAAAATATATAATTATTTTAAACTGGAAATTTAGTATGTGTATATGTTACATTGCCAGTTAAAAACAGGAAAATCAACAAAACTTACAATTTTTCCTCAAAGGTATATTGATGATTCATATTTAAATTGTCATTATTAGTTGAACTATACCATTATTTAGTAGGTAGTTATAATATCAATATTTTTTACATTTCAATGAAACATCAAATTTAATATTTTACAAACACGTATTGATATCGGTTTTAGTATCGGTCAATCTTCTAATAGTATCGTGTATCGGAAAAAAGAAGTGTTGGCTTAACCCTACTTATTGACCTTGTGTCACATTTGAGTTATTTTCCGCGTATAATTTGAAACATTAATATCAAATATGTCTAAATTTTTATGAAATAAAAAATTATTTTATTATTATTCATTTACGTTATTTTTAATTTTTTTGCATGGTAACTTTTCTAACTTAATATTATTTTTTCAGAATATTAAGATAATTATTGTAGATTCTATTTAAGAAAAATAAAAACTTAAAAATCTCGTAAATAAAAACAAGTTTTTTTATAAAAAGTAAATTGATTTTTATTTTTAATTGTACATGAAAACAATTGAATTTAGGTGCATAACAGAGTCAAAAAGAAAGCTGGAATGTGAAATATTTTCGTTTTTATGAGTATTTTATAAATATTTATACTATATATTTACAGATTAAAATATTTCATCGACTTCCCCCTGACCCTCTTAAAATCGCCCCTGGTCACATTGTAAGTTTACGGTTTACCGTGGTACACAAAAATGAAAAATAAATCGCTGTCATTATCCATACATATACCAGTGGCGGCTCGAGATAGCTTGGAGATAGGGGCGTGACATTAAAATTTAAATAAAAATTATAATATGACTTATACACTATTGGTAGTATTGTACTTCGGTAAAAAATAATATCTAGATAAATATATAATAAATTAAATTAGGATTATCTAAATAAAGATGAAAATTAAAAAAATTTATTTACCTAGTCATTTTTGTCTAGAAAAAATGAGATAACATTTTTTGTACTCAATATTAAATAACAAATAAATAAAACTAAAAATTAATTTTTTTTTCTTTTATTTTATAAAATATGCTTAAATGTTAAAAAAAGTTAAAATTAATTTGGTTACATGAATAGAGGAGGTGCCCTTTGACAATACTCCAGTAAACAAAAACTAATATTTTTATTTATTTTTTATTGAGAATATTATAGAATTTCTAATTTCTATGAATACCTATAGATATTTTATATCTAATTTTCATTTTAGAACTATCGAGTATAGACTATGATTTTTATGATATTAGATTCGAAACGAAGTCAAGAAGCTAGTGTTTTTACAATGATGTTTATTTTTTTTTTCTGTGAAAACTTTTTCGTACAGATCTACTTATCCAAAAGTCTCGACCAGCAACTTTTTGAAACCGGATTTGCCTCTTGTTGGTACTTAAGAAAGATCATTTTTTGAATTTTTGAATTTTGAATTTTTTTTTCTTTTTTTGAGAGAGAAAGAAATTACCCGAAATTTGATAAAGCAAGAGTATCTTACCCGAGGAGCGAAGAATATTCGTAGTGTGAAGTATGTCCGGCTTTCTTGTCTATACTTTACTTTACTTTCCTTTACTTTTTTTAGCAAACATATCAGCTAATTCGTTTCCATGTGTTGTATTATAAAGAATATGTAAATATGTCATAGTATTTGTGTATATATATAAGCTGTAGTGTAAGTTTTAGCCAAGTAAGTAGTTTTAAGCTGTGGGAATTAGCCAGTAAAAAAATTCGTCAATGAAGCAAAATGCTGCCGAGACACAAAAAAAAATAATGTATGGGAAA
>JAIPRM010012402.1:0-12137 GCA_025469315.1 Stegophylla sp. TES_Ste_2020 | reverse complement strand
TATATTATTAATTTCCTTCGTTCAGAATCGTTTTACTGAAGAAATGATTTATCGTTTCTTTAAAATTTAATACGCCCGTCAAGAGAATACCACCCGTCGTGCGAAGTACACCCATCGTGCGAAGTATTTCCGGCTTTTTAAAATTCAACAAACCCATCAAAAGTATCCCACTCCCAGGAGTGAAGAATGTCCATTGTGCAACGTATGTTTGCTTATTTTTTTTAGTGAATTTTCGCAATAAAATACATTTTTTTAAGCGCATTTTTCGAGGATTTTTAGTACATTTAAATCCCGGTCCCTAATAATATGATCACTTATCACTTTAAATCGAACGACTCGTGCGACGTTCCGAGCGATTATATTGACAAATTCGGAGTCGTCAAATCGACGGGGGATGGCGCGGCGCAGATAGGGAGGCGATAAAACAATAACGAAAAATAATCAACGAGGGTTGTTTTATATAATAGATCAGCTGTTGCTTTTGTGTTTCATAAATAATTTTCTATAAAACACACGTAGAACGCAAAAACCGTTTCTGAATAACACAACGTAATATTATAATATAATGCTCGTGAGTTTTTCATTTTGACCGCAATTTTTTACCAAAATTGTTTTTTTTTTTTTTTTTTTCGTCACACTAACGCGTTACTCATGTGTCAGATCCACACCGAAAACCAACACGTATTCGTATTCGGCGAATCGTTTAAATACAACGAGTTTTGCGGGCCGCGAAAGCAATGGAAAAATCAATATCGTTCGTAGCGGCCGTCGTCGTACTTCATAATTTATGACATTAGATTAAAAACCGGCGCATACATTATGTACAAACCCGTTTTTATTAAGGCGTGCATTCGATTCTATGAAATGACAAATTTCATCGCGCCACCACCCCACCCCCCCGCGAAATATATGTTTTCCGTTTATGAATTCGATTTGGGTTTTTCGCACTGCCGCCGATCGATAACCACACCGCCGCCGCTAGTTTATTTATAATATTATACACACGAATACCTTAGTTTTTCGTGGACCGGTGTTACCAGTTACCAGGGTTCATTCTAACGGACAGAATTCGTCGAGTTTAATATTTTGAAAAATTCCCACCGCTGTCGGTCATTGATTTTTCGTGCTTGTTATTTGTTAAACTACCGATTAGAAACTTAGAAATAAAAAAAAAAAAACAAAATACCTGAAACTATTCTTAACACGGGTATTTTTTACGCTACCATTAACGACAGGTACACGGATCACTTATTCCCAAATACAATTATCAGAACTATTGATCGATTGTAGAAAATATTAATAAAACAAATAATGTTCTGTTTAAAAGTAAAAAAACAAAAAAACAAAAAAATCTTTGTGTAAATCACTTATGTTTCTTATTGTTTTGTTCGAGGCCAAAATATGATAATCCGCAATTTCGGCAAAATGATACAAAGTGTACACCGCGTTGCACATTATTACTCGTTATTAACATTAATCTGGTATGATATTAGCAAAAAAATTAAATCGTTTTGAAATTCTTTTGAAAAAAATCAATTACATTTATTGTCAAATTTCCAAGTGAAGTGTCTCATATAAATATTAAAACAGACAAAAATTAAAAAAAAAAAAAATCTACGTTTCTATCTAAAACATTCTAAGTATTATATTGCAAGCATATAAAATAAATTGTAATAATATTATGTTAAACTATTTTATCCAGTTTATAGTAAAAACAAAATTTTCGAAATCATTAATTTGATATTCATAAGTTACAATTTTTTATTTATTTTTTATGGGAACAGTCGTGTACATATAATATGATATTTCCAGACAGACTAAACACATGAAAAAATCTTATAATTATATTTTGAATACTTTTACTACAATTACATAATTCGATAGTCAATTATTTATCAACAAAGTATAAATTTACATAGATTATGCCTCAAGGTTTATGAAATATGTTATCTTAATAAATAAATTACTCATGATTTTAAATAATAATATTTTTTTTCACCACAAACATGACACTTGGTTACGCCTAACTTAACCTAACCTAATACAACCAAACCTAACCTAACCCGATATTACGCCACAATAAGAGCGCTCCTTAATTTTCATTTTTCATTTTCATTCCAAAAGCGACTCGGTTAGGCAGTTTACTCGTATCATAGTTTATCGAGAAACCGCCTTGTCTTAAATCGTGTCACTGTTAAATACTTTCACGCACCACCTAATGCAGTTCAGTTCTTTCCAAAAAAAGACAGTACAGCCCTCGTACAAAAAATAAAAAAATAAATAGATTCCCTGGACCGGGTTAGAACAATTCGGTCGAGCAAAGTGCCGGCGCTTGACTTACAAGTCATTTTAACGTCCCGGTCGACGTTATCATATAACTGTCGCAATATAATATGTAAACGGAAAAACTCGTGTTATTTTCTATGCGCGACTACGTACTCGAGACACTTGCGATGAAACGACTGTAGTTTTGTCTTGTTCTTGTTCTTCTCCCGCCCCCAAACTCCCCCCCCCCAATCCCTCTCCGGCACAGTTATTATATTGATGCGCTAAGGAAACGCCAATGTTTTTTTGTTTCATTTATTTATTTTATTTTTCGTTCTTCCACATACATACACCCCCGAATACTCGGCCCATAACGGCCAGAGAAGGAAATAACAATAAGAACAGACGCTACGGCGTCGCCATAAAAAAAAAAAAAAAAATTGTCTAACGACTGGCTGACTCGCACGGCGGACGGACGCGTCGTATCCAGAGCGGTTCGTTTTTATTATTTTTCACTTTTTTTTTCGCCATATTATTTTATGCGCTTACACAAGTATATATGTTACGGGCAATGTGGAATACCGGGCAATGTACACATTGCCTGGTCAATGTGGTCCTGCCCCGGGCAATGTGAACCATGAATATTATGTCATATCATTATGTAATTTTTCTAATAAATTTAATTCGATTATGGATTTATTATATTATTATATTGATGGAATGAAAAAGAAAAAAAATTAACTAATATCATTATGTTATATATTATCTATCGAATTATCATAATATTATCTAATTAATTAAATTTCTAAATGCTATTATATTACAAATATTTTTATAAAAAAAAAAATAAAATTACCAATATTATTATTTAAATTTTAGTTTAAACTATAATTTTATTATTAGGTATCTATTTATTTACACAAGATTTAGAAACACGACACTTGGAATTGCATAGTCTGTTTGATTTTATACACTTGCATTTATATTTTGTTTTGCAACCCTGAGTACAAGTACACCGATCATATTATCCTTGTACTCCTACATTAGAGAAGGAACGGGGACTGCTCCTCGCAATGAAATTGAATTACCCGGTACGTCTTTTATCAGTACAAATTTTTCTGTACAAATCGTAAATTGATTTCTACTGTACAGTTTTCATTGATAATATTCTTGGTTCACATTGACCGGGCAATGTGTACGTTGCCCGTAACATATATATTTTATATAATAATATGCGTTACATTCGAATGAATATTGTTATTATTTAAGGGGTGTGTGCCCGTGTTCGATGCCGATTTGGCCTGGTATCAAAATGAAACAGACCGAGTGAACTCTCTCAGAGAGAGAGAGAGAGAGAGAGAGAGAGAGCTTGCGCGTGCGTGCGTTCGTGTTCTCGCGGTCGAACGGTGGCAATAAATAATATCGGCCCCACCTTCTCCTCGACGCGACCTGCACCACTCTCCTCATTTTCGCTCGTCCCCTCGGCCCCGCGCGAACATAGCGTATGAATAATTATTGTCGTAAGTAGCGCATCGCACGCGAGAGTGACGCAAAATACGGGGTAGGGGGGAGGTTGAGGTGCAGGTGGTTAACCGCGACTCCGACTTCTACCCTCGGAACGTGTCAAAATTATATGAGCTACGCGCCGCCACACAAATCGTGCCACGTGAAGTGTGTGCGAGGACAATACGACGTCGTAAACGGCGCAAAAAAACCGAGACGGTCGGATTTAAATGACGATCGAGACAATAATTGTGGCCGAAGAGATTTTTATTTTTTATTTTTCCAATAAGACGATCGAAATTTGATTCGTGTCTGTCTCTGTGGTGTGGGGGAAAATTTTCACGCGTATTCTCTTCGACAGTAAGTCTCCAACGACATTTCATTGTGACGGAGACGAATTATAAACTATTTATTGCCAACTCTTGCAAACTTTTGTTTTAGATTCTGAACGAAGTGCCACAACTTTGCGTATGGAAATACTTGTTCAAAAGTTTCGATCAATAACTTTTTGAATCAGGATTTGCCTCTAGATTGTACTTTAGAGAGGTCATTTTTTTAATTTATCAATTCTTCAATTTTTTTATTATTTTTTTTTTTAAACTACCCAAAATTTGACAAAAACGACTTGGAAACCATCATTTTTTGATCCGAATTTTAAATAACAAATTTTTTTTCGGTTGCATGTATTTTCAATGCACACGTGTATTTATACACTAATGTAGACCAGTGAAAAAATAAAAATAATTAAGGATTGAAAACCGTGTTATGAACATAGATTTGAGAAAATAACGAAATTGGATTACACAGATAAAGTCGATCTGTCCTCCTTTAACGTAGTTTTCAAAATAAATATCATTTTACTAACGACACACTGACGGAACACACTCAAAACTCATTGGAGTACATGGAATACAACGTAAGGGGTTCGCGTGGAAAATTTTACTGCGAGATTATTGATAATATGTCGTGTGACATACACCACTCACCTCCCTTCGAACGCAAATATGTTAAACACTGCGTTATACATATAATTATTAATAACGTTGTGTTAATGTTAATTAATTGCTGCTCCTTAGTAAATGACGGACGGAACATACCACGATTACGACCCCGAAAATCTTGTGGGACAGAAATTGACCTCTCAGCCAACAAACTTTGATCACCCTTTGTCTGGGGTTACAAATTACAATGCAATTAAAAGTTGATGGTATATATATATATATATATAGCTCAATTGTTTGGATTGTAAGCGTTTAAACATTTATTGATTTTGTTAATACCAATCTAGGTACTATTAAAATAACTACACATATGTATTGTATTACATAATATTTGTCGGATCCACTGAAATGCTATTCTTATTATATATTTATAACAATTTCATATAATTTCATACATAAATAGGTGAAATAAATTTAGGTTATGCCCTTATACATGTAAAATATAATATAAAACATGCATGTATGATATAATGTATGTCAATACAAAGTTTGTTTTTTTTTTCGACTTAAACCAATATCAATTTTAATAAGATTCCTTTATTTATAAAATATTTGCATATTAAATATAATAATAATTATTTTAATTATAATAATATTACGAACGAGTGGTCGTGCTGAATGTAATTAATAAATGTTGTCTAATTAATTAAAATATATCGAATACGTGAGAATGTTTATTTTTATGTACCACGAATAGTATTCATCAAAGAGTTTTGACGAACGCCGACACTAATTCGATTGATTTGAGTTTTAGTAAATGTTATTTTCTTCCTGCTAAACGTAAACTTTGATTATCCAGGTATATACTATACATTATACACGGCGTCGCGATTCTAAATATCGGATAATAATTGGAAAAGTCTCAGTGACGAGGATGCAACAGATCCGAGACGTTTTCCTGGAAAATGATTTATCTTCAGTACCTAATTCATTATCGGTAATTGCGAAATGCGCAACGTTAACTCACACCCGAATTTTCGTCAAAACTAATTAAAAACTGTTAATATAATATAGTTTACCGTACGTGATGACCTAGATGTGTCTACGGAAATAACTAATTATCGTAATATCGCTCATCTGCACAGTATTGTAAGAAGGAGTATTTAAAAATCTATCTGATTTCCAAATGAAATATATTAATTTATTAATTAAAAACAATAATAATTGGAAAAAAAAAAACATTCAAAACCACAGAACAGTCTGAAAGTGTATTATTTTTCGTGTTTTGAAATAAATTTTACGAGTAGTATTATAAAATGATACAATATTATACAGTTGAAGTGTTTTTATGGAATATATTGTGTTATTGCCAAAAACCAAATTTTTCCTGAATAGTGATTTTCTATTGCGAATAAACCAGGTGCATTGGGAAACATGTGCGAAAGTTTATAACTGGATAAAGAAAATATTTCTGAAATTTTAAAAAAATGTATCATTTTCTGATTTCTCTAATGTTTTATATTTCGATTTGTTGCAAAACGTGATTATATTTTCGGAAATAGTACGTTTTGAAAAAAAAAAAAATGGCAGTAGTATAAATGTCAATAATACAATAACTGTATTTTATAATAAATAATATATTCTGATTGGAAGACGGTATAAATTTTAAATTAATTTTTAAATGTTGTGTAATTGTCTGTTTCAATATTATAAATACGCTATATCTTGTAATAGTGTTGATAGTTATCATACCAATCAATTAGTTTTGTTAATAACTTTACTTTGAATACAAAAAAAATAAAAAAATATGGTTAAGAAAATCCAAAATTCAAAACTGCTAAAAAAATTTTTTGGAAAAATTTCGAAAATAGCCACTTTGTAGAATTACTTATAAGTTACTGAGAGACAAAAAAAATATTTGAAATCGGTTGAATTTTGAATGAATGAGAGCATTTTATATTAAAAAAAAAACACAGCAAATTGTAAAATCGTATGATTTTTAAACTAATAATATGATATTAGGTAATGAAGTACTCATTAATATTTTTTGTAATATTTTTGTTTATTTTTATAAATGTTCAAAATGCATTGACTGCTATACATAACTAAATTTTATACAATCATGATCTTTGTAATGAAATTAATATTATGCGCGTGTAATTTGCAGTATTTTTTTTAAAAATAAAATGCTTTCATTCGTTCAAAATTCTACCGATTTCAAAATCGTTTTCTTTTTTTTTCATTATTTTTCCCCGAGTAACTTATAAGTAATCCTACAAAGTTCTATAAACTAACTATAACAACTACTGACTTTCCAATTAATTTACATACTGTATATATATATATATATATATATATTAACTATTAGATCAAACCATAAAATATAATATAATAAATAAAATATGTTTGGTGAAAAACTCGTATAGGAAGCACGCACGCGTGTACTCGCCGAACTGGTGCGCGAATTTCGAAGGCAAAACGTTTGTAGTAGAACTCATGCGCGTTACGCATGTATACAAATACGCATATAAAATATAAACGAATAAATAAAAAAAACGAACCGCATAGGATATAAGTAATTTGCATATATCAAAGCGTGTATCGTAAAAAAAAATAAGCGCATTTGTTTAGAAATCACACTCAAGACGGAAAATTCGCGCCACCGACAGCGATGAATTCACACAAGTTGACAAACGGCAAACGAACGAAATCGTATCGCAAACAACGGAATCATCCGGCAAAACGCAAACACGATAATATTTACTATGGGTTTTATTACACTTTTACTGTACGCGGTTTTTTTTTTTTTTTTTTATACGCACGTGCGCCATGTGTTTTATGAGTGTAAAACAAATAAACAAACGTACACGAGGCTTTAAAAAAATAAATAAATATTGAAATATCGCTGACTTAGAACCGGTGGTCGGTTCGGTCGACGATTCCCCCCTCCCCCTTCGAATTTGACTTTCGTTTTATAAACGGGTGCGGTGAAAATCCGGCGCAATTGAATTGGCTCCCAAACACAGGTCAGTTCAATATTTTACCCTTAATAAATATCTTTGAATTGGCTTCCTACCTTTTTTTTTTTGGAAAAATATATTGGTTACCAAAATGTTATTAATAATTTAAAGTTAAGCGTTATTTCTTAATTTAGGTTGACGTGTACAGTGTAGGCTCTTAATTTTAACACACGGTTTACATGTATCACATTTGTATATTTTACTTCGTTACATTGAGAATTGTATATATATATATATTTTTTTACAAAAAATGATTTAGCAAGTATACAATAAAAGCTAAACAATAATTAAACACAATTAAAACCCATAAAATTTTATTGCGTGTCGCTATAAAGTAAACAAATAAAAACTAATGAGTTAAACAAAAATATTATATCAAACTATTTGTCGTGGCTTATACTTATGGGCTAGTATTTTTATGTACTTAAACCTTGAATTTACACCAGTGTCATATTTTTGAATTGCATCTTCTAAAAAAATTTATTTTACCTCTGAATTATTTTCGGTGTGGTCTTATTATATTGGAAGTTCTTATAATATAATAATTGTTGTATCAGTTTGAATACTATATAATATATATTTAAAAAGTTGAAGATATTTGGATGTGGTGAATAAGTTAGTGTCGAAAAATTAAACTAGTATAATATATTATGAGAACCCCTTGTTAAATAAAAATATTAATGGTTTAGGGAGGAGACGATTCAAGGGTCGAATTCATAATTACCCAAAATTAGGAGCCAATTCAAAAGTCGTCCGAAAAGCACGTCTGCAATATACACGTACAGTTTTTTATTTTATTGAAATGCCCCGCAAAACCATTACGTTTCACCTGCTGCCTACCAGTCAACGTTTTGAAAACCGACCTTGAAATGTGGATAATAAATATAATAATGATATAGGAGTACCGGTATTTATTAGTGTGTTTAAAAAAAAGTTGCGTGACATCAAAATTAGCGATAATTGCACCCCTAAAAAACCCATAGTCATGCGCGATAAAATCGTCTGGTTTCGAACACGCGACGATCAGAAAAAAAAAAAAAAAAAGGAAAACGCTATATAATCCGAACCGATTATCTCGTAGGTAAATTAGCTTTTAATATGGTTCTGCGCTATAACTGCGCAGCACTAATTCAAAATCGTTCTTGTTTTTTGCCATTTTAATCATTTTAAATTTTAATCATTAACGATATATCTCGAGCGGAGGGAATTATGTTTCGGTTTTGTTAATTTTTGTATTTTTCTGATCTACAGAGTAGTAATTTTGTCCGAAGAGTGAAGCGAGAGGGGGGGAGGGCGAAGGAGGATAGAGGATAGCGTGATAAAACTGATCACAGACGAAACCCCGAGAAAATAAGTAAAAAGAAACTCTTAAATTGCATACTCACATCGAAATGCATTCGTTTCACAAGCACGCCAAAACGTACATCAAAAGCCGCCCATGAGGGTGGCAGGGGGGGCACAATTCAAACACCAATTATTTTTTTTTTACGACCACAGTGTGTAATGTTAATAATATGTTGCACATATAGTTTTAATAACGGGATATTAAATATTTCAAACGGTAACACGGTATTTTTTTTTTTAATAAGTCGATTCGCGTGCGTGAGGTCACGTGCCCCCCCCCTCCTCGTCCGATATTGTTCAAATAACTATATATATATATATATAATACGTTTACGTGTTAACGAGGTAGTTGCACAAACAATATAACACACGAATAATAATTATTATTACCCGTTTAGTTTCATACGATCGAATAGGAAATCGCCCCGTCCAGTTTCGATTGGGGGGGGGGGCGGTAGTTCATAACAGTATGACGTACTGTTATTATACTCACAAATTGCGCGTATACACTGGTATATTTATGAGTTTATTATCGCGGTTGTCACAATATTTGGCTACAAAAAATGTCGTCGAAATTAATTGCAAATACACCTCGGCGGCGAACCCGAGGTTTGAACTATTTTTTTAGATTCTGAACGAAGTGAAGAAGTTAATGTTTTTACAATGATGTTTATTATTTTTTTTCTGTGTACAACTTTTCGTATGAAAATACTCGTCCAAAAGTTTCGATCAGCAACTTTTTGAAACCGGTTTGCATCTAGATGGTTCCTTTTTTTTGAATTTCTCACTTTCTCAATCAAAGAATCAAAGTAAAGTAAAGTAATTAAAGTATAGTAAATTAGAGTGAAGTAAAGTAAAGTAAAGCAAAAATAAGTAAAATATAGACAAAATGATGACTATTATTGTTCTTTATATTTTTAACTTCCTTCGTTCAGAATCGTATTACCTATTAAATAAATTATTGATCGTTTCGTTAATATTCTACAAACCCACCAAGAGTACCTGACCCGAGGAACGAAGAATACATGTAGGGCGAAGTATATCTGACTTTTTTGTCTACACTTTATTTATGACAATTTGATATGAACGGAGTAGCAACAAACCGCAGAAATTAAATAAAAAAAAAAAAGGTCTTTTATATTTTTTTACCGTTTTTAGAAAAGGGATAATCTCTTCCCTTCTGTTTATTCTGTGATACCGCTACAAGGAAAGCCTCCCAAACTAAGTCGTCCCGTCCTCGGGCGGTATAATTCCCTGTGCACAATGCATGTAAATTTTCTCTTAAATCAAATCGCGTTTGATTGGGAATTTAATACACACGTTTCAACGTTGGTTTATCAAACAAACTCGAGCTTATCGATACGTCTAATATCCAATTAAATATTTTTATTTCTACTAATTAGCAGCCAACAGGTTACCGTTTCATCTGTTAGTGGTGGTCCGAGTTGGTGAAGAAATCCGGTGATTAGAGTTTTTAACTTTTTTGCGTTTTCTGTTAACAGAACTTCCACTAAGTTACCTGTTGTTATTTATGCTTCACCGATCACGCAGTCAATTTATGGTTTGTTGTACGCTTGTGTGCGCGCGCAATCAATCGATTCGAATGTACGGAATTAAGCACCACGGAATACCTAACGACCACTTGCTGTTGTGGTTTATGAATATAACAATCGAATATCAGAGATGTAATGAATGGCAGTGCAATTACGTTAATTAATACATATTATGTCAAGTCGATTAATCAACGTCTTTGGCATTCGAATAATATTATAATAGGCATAACTGTGCACGATAAACGTAGTACGCGAGTGGGTCTTCCCATAATAGGAATGTATGAAAAAAACAAAAAATGTGTTTTTCGTTATGGAATTTTTAATAATGCAATGCACCGGATTAGGATTAATGAATTATTTGAATTTTTATTTGAACGTGAGGTTTTGGCGTCTGTCAACAGATGTTTATTATTTTAATACAACCTCGGATACAAATGCATACGTAAAATATTATATTAGAGTAAGAAAACTGTGTTTGATTGCTTGGAAAAAATTATGTTACAAGAAAAAATATGTTTCCATCATAAAAACGGCGTTATTAACTTCATTTTCACAAGATATATCCAATGTATTTAAAAATTTTCTGTTCAATACTCGTATGCAATGAATGTTAACTAAGCCGCCGAAAAGTTTGTTTAATAAAAAACAAAATTGTTTTTTACAAAAACTTTTTAATTAAACCAATTTATTCATTTTCGTCTTAAGCCATAATAAATAATATATATATATATATAATTTAGCGCGGTAAAATTGTAACCACTTAACTCCAATGTTTTTTGAAATTAACTCGTAGTCAAATTTAGTTAAACTAAATTTAAATTAAAACTAAATTCATGAGTCGGTTATGCTTTTTAATTGAATATGGATTGTTTAATGTAACGATATAAATTTCAAATCGATTTTTTGTTATATTTTATTCTGTAACTTTGTGGTATATGCTTTTAAGATTCAAATTTTGATTTTCTAAGCTATAAAATGAAAAATTATATTACAGTAAGAACATTTTACTATTTTAACTTATCACATGCAATTGTTTTCTTGTTAACTATCATGTTTTAACTTAATTTGTCCGATTTGACTTTTTTTTAATTTTTGTTTCATAATTGGACGTAAGTATTGTACTTTATATAAATAGGATTTCCAAAAATAATATTTAATAACCGATGCTGAATAGATAGTAATTAATAATTATATAGCACAATAAAAATGTATTATCATTTCCCGTAATATATATAAGAGAAAACTAGGAATTAATTTTTAAATTGGGCTTTGGAATCAATAAAGGTTTTTGGTTTTCCAGTTATCATTTCTTATTGTTAAAACCCAAAAATAATTGTACGGTTTTTGGTTTTGGTTACTTAACCAGTATTTAAAATTATCATATTAGATTCTGAACGAAGTGAAGAAGCTCGTGTTTTTACAATGATGTTTTTTTTTTTTTTTTTTTTATTTATTTTTTATGTGTACAACTTTTCGTATAGAAAAACTTGTCCAAAATTTTAGATAAATAA
>JAIPRM010012401.1:0-12137 GCA_025469315.1 Stegophylla sp. TES_Ste_2020 | reverse complement strand
CAATTTTTTTTTTTTGGAAAAAACTACCCAAAATTTGACAAAAACGACTCGGAAACCATCATTTTTTGATCCGAATTTTATGAAAATTTAAACATAGATAGAAAATCCTATAAAAAAGATTTTGGCGAAAAAATATTTTGGACATTTTTCGAACATTTTTTTTTTCTTATATTATTAACTTCCTTTGTTCAGAATCGTTTTACTGAAGAAATAATTTATCGTTTCTTTAAAATTTAATACGCCCGTCAAGAGAATACCACCCGTCGTGCGAAGTACACCCATCGTGCGAAGTATGTCCGGCTTTTATTATTATTATGTGCCGCGGGGGCTTTATAATATTATTGTACGGACCTAACCCCGTGCGGGACACGTAGGAAACGGTTCGGCGGCGGCGTGGAAGGACAGCTGCTGCTCGACGGCGACGTCGGATTTCGGAAAGAATACAAATGGTCGACGACGAAGAGGGTTGTACACACAAAAGGGTCTCCCCCCCGACGAACCGTTTTTCAATAAAGCCAAATATCATCGTGTTCATTTGGTAATCATTATACCATAATAATATAATCGCAATAATAATCGAATCGACTGTGGACGCGCGCATTCGAACGTCTGTCGAACACTACTACTAGTTCGATAACCCAACGCCATTACAATAATTATTATTAGTCTAGGGCTCGGGGAGTTGTAGGAATGGCATATTGCTCTGTATGCTCTCGATTTATAGCAGACCTAGCAAGAAATCTGAACTATACAATGGCGTGTTAAAAAATTGAAAATTAAAAATGCATGTTTAGCCAATTTTAGCAAAAAAAGTGCATATTTCATTGGTTTCATACGCATAATATTATGCGTATTTAATATATTATTCTAAAAAAAAATTGATTTTTTTCAATTTTCAAAAAAAGTATTGGTGGTACAATGCAATAACTTAACAGGTATTAGAAAACATGTATTTTTTTCGTAATTTTTAAAATACTGAAAAAATATTTTTTTGTTTTATTTTCAGCTCAATAAGATGTCAAAAATGTCAACCAGATATAATTTTTTTCTCAGTTATAAACAGTTTTTATGTATATTATTGATTTATTATAGCAGCATCTGATGTATTTATTTTTTTTTTGGAATTTAGAATAATTTTTTTGCATATTTGACATTTTTAATGCATATTTTACAATTTTTTCGTGCATATTTGCATGCATATTTTGCCTTTTTTAGCTCCTAATTATATCGATGCCAACGCACCTCTCTCATATACGACTCTTCGCTTATACTACCGGTGTAAAAATCAAATAATACACTCTTACATCGCGGTGTAAAAAGAGCCTAGGATAATCGCATCCCCTAAATAAATTTTCTAGTGAATTCTCATCCCCTTCTGGTTTGATTTTCCTAGAATCTTCTTGTATTAGGAAAAAACCTAATACAACTAGGATGAAGTAAATTCTTTTGCACGTAGAAATTATACGATTAAAAAATTTTGTGTTGCTTCATGAAAATTTTAAATATTCTCTGGATGGTATTTTGAAAAGGTTGTTTTTCGAAATTCTCTCAATGTTTTCCAAACACCGAGAAAAATTGCATACATTTTGGGCTAAAGACGGTAGTTTTTCACCGATTTTGATATTTCGAAAAATGACTTCTTCAAAATACCATAATTATCCTCTATAATTTCTAATCTTTTAAGATTACTATCCTATTTACCTTTTACTAGACAATTTTTTATGTTTTATAAAGAGGATGAATTTTCTTATATCTAGGGTGCGGATTTACATAAATTTAAAATTTGAAAATATTTACATATACATTGGAACCTCGTTAACATAAATCAGGCTTTATGTACCTATATCCTAAATGCTCGAATGTATACTTAAATTGTATCCAAATTTGGTCACTTACATTATGTATCAAGTCTGAGCACGGATAATATATACTGAATTCTATTATTATTAGTGTTTTTGGCGATAACATTGAACTGAAATAACGCTTATTTAAAAACCTGTCTGTTATAATTTGTAATATTTTTTGTTTTGTTCGATAAGTAAATGGAAAATAACGTCGTTTAAAATAACGTAAGTTTAAATTCGAAAATATGATTTTGATTATAATTATCACGATAGCCGTGCAACAGAGTAGTAAATTTCATAATTTTTAGGGCTTCGGGAAATTTTCGAATCTCATAGTGGGTGGTGAGCGGAACGACTTTGAGAATCACCGTGATCTATACGCCGGAACGAAATTCGATTGATCTTTTTTTTTTTTTTTTTTAGAAATAATATATATATATATATATATTTATAGTTATATGTGTGCAGTTGTACTTGGCGTTTTTCCGCTTTTAAGCGGCGAAAACTTTTGTCCCTGCCTCAGCGCGTATAACTCCGATTTTTCCACGTCGTTGCATTTAGAAAACAAATGTGCGTAGGTATATATTATTATATTATTATTTTCACAAAGTATTCTCCGACAACGCCGCGGCGACGTTATCGAACTCCGTTTCCGTACTACACACTGAATCGGCGACAATCATCGTGTTATTGTTATTGTTATTATTATTATTATTATTATTATTTTAAGGGCTGTGGTTTTTGAAGTGAAGTAACGTATTTTTTCCCCTGACTGACGTTTTAAAACGTTTATCGAAACGGACGAAAACGTGTTTCATCGAATGTATTATTATGTAATTTTCATTTTAATGATGACCAGGAATTTCGCGGAGGAGTTTAATAATAAAAATCATTTGTTAAATTTGAAGTTTTTTTTTATTATTAATCATATGGCTAGTTCGAAACATATGTATATTTATGTGTATGTATGAATGTATATGTTGTATTGAGTGTTGAGATGAAATTTATATTAAGAATGTTAATAAGTATATACAAGAATTAAGATAAACTATTAAAAAATATTTTAAATTTAAAAAATTATTTTTATTTTTGTTTCACCACCGTCCATTACCAAAAGATAATTTTAAGTTTCATTAAAATAATAATAATAATAATAATAATAATAGTAAAAATAATTTTTATTTTACATACATTTCAGAAATTTCTTCTTTGAAATTTAAAAAAATAATAAATTTCTAATATTTAACATTTATTTCCTATTGTCTTTGAAAAATAATTAAGCTGAGTTAAAGTTAACGAAACAGTGAAATCCTATATTATGTAAAATACCATATATTTTCAGGAAAAAATTGAAGTTAAGAGTTTTTTTTTTTTTTCATCCGATCAGTTAAAGTAACTAAACCTGCACACTGATGAAAATAATATTTTAATCGATGATACAATTGTAAAATGTACATTTTAAAAGTGTTGAAAAAAAAAAAAAGAGTCTTTAAGTCACTATTGTGTATTCATTTTTAGAGCGTTGAAATCCCCAAGTTAAGTATTGTTATTTTTTATTGCCGTGGCTGGTGATAGTTAGGCATGACGCGAGTTTAATAGAAATATTTATTTTAATATTAGGTATAATGATGATTTCCCGTTGCGCATCACAAGTTCGCTATAATATTATAGTTCTCTAGGTTTTTGGTACAGCGAAAAAATTGTGCGAAAAATTCCATGACGATTATCTACTCAATCGGGAGTAGTGAAAATCAAAAACTTTTTCATGTTTTACCTTTTTCATAAATCAGTTCATAAGTCATTCCTTAAGAAAATAAGCGAGTTCTTATAGCTATTCGTTCCAAATTGTAACAATAATATTAATTAAAAAAAAAAAAAAATATTAGAAATTAATAAAATTGTATTGTCTACTTATAAAAAAGAATATTTTTTATTCAAACGAAAAGGAACGGAAAACGTAAAAATGATTTCCTCAATAATAGGATCTCGTGTCGTTTCTCGTTTGTTTTTTTTTTTGTAAAATGAAATTAGTGCAACGTTCTCCTGAAAGGAACTCGTTCCTTACAAACACTGATGATCCTATTACCTATCCTTAAAAATTCGGAAGCGGCTTCCGATGTGATTTTAATTTTATTCCCCCCCTCCCCCCGGACAAACGGTTTGATTTCTTTGGATCTCTAACGCGCTTTAAAAAATTGTTTTACTTTTTCCGTCTCAAACGACCACCCTTATGACGTACGCTTTCTCCAAACGACCTGTTGTTGGCGCGCGAGAGAGGGGGAGAGAGAGGGGGAGGGAGAAAGATTAAGTCTTCTTAATAATTAATGCTCCAACGGACCCGCGAGTTGTTGACCGAACGCCATCGTTCAAAAGACCGAAACGACGGCAATTATGTGATGAATAATAATCAGCAAATTAAACGCTACTGCCGGACGTTCCTCTACCACCAGTCGAGTTTTGAAAGAATTAAAAACCGAAAAGACGCGGGTATTACTGTAATGCGTTAAATTCGTTTAAAAGAGAGAGTGAGAGAGAGAGAGAGAGAGAGAGAGAGAGAGAGAGAGAGAGGAAGAAACCTTTTAAGTAGATATATTATAATATAATAATACGTTATTATGTATACACGATTTGTGTTTTTTTTTTGTATATATTCCGACGTTTCCCCGGCTGCAAACATTTTAAATAAAAAAGTAAATATATTTTGTTTGAAAAAAAAAAAAAAAACCAATGATGAAACATCGTCGAATTTATATTTGAATTTGTTTAACCTTTTGTACATGACTTGTATTTAATGCAATCATTGTAAAACGCAAATTATAAAATATTTTATCGACTGTGATAAAACGTTTTACAAAATTTCTTTCTCTTTTTTTTTATTTTCCTCTCAAACACCTATAATATACTTATATACTTATAATTAAAATGAAAAAAAAAAAAAAAAAAAACAACACATAACGCGTGCACATAACATTATATAAAATAATATTTATTATTTTTTCGCGCATAAAGTTCAATCCATTAGTTGTTCGTTTGAAGTATATAATAATATCACATTTCGTTTGATTTCCGTTTATATAATAATATAATATAGTCGTATCGGTGCCATCATATTGATATTTTTCGCTTTTTGTAATTTTCACTTTAATATTATCGACTCAATTCCCCGTCCACATGATAAAAGTATAAACGTTTACATTAATAGTGGTTTTTGGACTGTTTAGCGAAATATGAACTGTATTCGCAACTAAACAGTGTTGGGATTTATCTAGATAAATAATATATGAATTATCTGTAAAATTATCTAAGATAAATAATTGATTTATCTGTGCATATTTATCTGAATAATTTTTTTTTTTTTAAATTGTGAATTTTGATTTTTTTCAATTTTTTGACTGAATCTTTTGTTATAAATGTGAAACGTTACAGGAATAGTTGTGTTTTTGTTATACTTTTTATTTTACCATGTAGTCGTATCAAATTTATTAATATGATCTCTCTCAGTGGCTTATGTTCTCTACTTATTTTACAATTCCTGTGTTAATAATGATAAACACTTAATTGTTAAATAGTAACAATTATTTGTGTATATAAATATTAACTCAAAAATGATTTAACGCAGAGACCAAAAATTATAATTATTATTTTCATTATTTTATATTAAAAGAAAACTACCTATGTACATATTATATTATATAAATAAATTATTATGTATGCCAGAAAAAGAGAAAAATAAATTATAAAATAGTTCAAATAAATTTTATTTTTAATGTTTATCTTTTATCTTTATCTAGATAAAAAAGTATTTATCTGGACTCAACACTGCAACTAAACAGTCACGAGTACACGATTTCAATAAAATGGATTTTTAATAAGTAAATCGTAATATTATTTTACACGTAGGGGAGGGGGGCAGAGTACATATACCCTGTTATACATTCGTATAGTAATAATAATAGTAATAGTTTTGAGTTTCGACCGAAAAAACAGTATAACAACAAAAACTGTGAGGTAAAAATATAATATAATTGTTTTTCTCACTACTGTTATTATTATACGATTTCAAAACAACCTTTTTCTTTACGACCATTATCGCTATTATTATTATTATTATTATTATTATTCTATTTTTTTCCCCAAAAAGGGTGTAACAACCCTCTACCCTTTCACTTCCCTCGCCCCCCAAAATAAAACTAAGAACTGTGGGCGAACCAACAGACCGAAGTCTATACATTTATAAATATATATATATTACTCGGAATCACGTGTTATTTATCGTACGGAATCGTTATTTTAATCAGATCGTTTAATGAAACCACCAGAACACAGAACAAACAGTTATAACGTGTAATTATCAAGACGCGTAATACTATATAATATGCGCGAGTGGGGGGGAGGGGGAGGGGTACGGGACGGCGTGAAAAATACGTGTTAAAATGCACTACATAAAATCACGCCAATATTATTACGTCCACCCCGTGTGCAGTCGACGATTCGGCAAACGCTGCGAGCAGTGGCGCACCCAGTGGGGGGGGGTGGTTAAGGGTTTTATAACCCTTCCCGAAATTTTTTTATTTAATATTGGCGTTTATTATGTGTATTATTGTATAAATAACGTTTGTGTGTAAACTAATCTGTTTTCAGAACATTTTCATAATTTAAAGTGCCTTCACACATTATGTTAAAAAAAATATGTATTCAATTACCTGGTGGACACTGTGGTTATCTTGTTTTAAATCATTTTTACCACCCACCACCTTTTCAATTTCAATTTTGTTTTTATTCTAAATTATAATTTATTTTTTGATTCTGAAAACAATAGTGTAAATCGTTTTGTGCCGGTAGTCATCATATGAAATGGTATCTAATTTGAAAATTAATTTTTCTTTAAAACTTTTAATCCCAAATCAGGTTTTTATGTCGAATTGAGGAATATTTTTGATTTACGAAGACGTCGTATAACCTCATTTTACTTTAGTTTTACTGTAATTATGAGTGAAACCATTTTCAAAGCATAAAGAACAAATGATTTCCTCTTATTTTAATGCGTGATATCGTTTTGAAATTTTGATTTACCTTGGGCTCTAAAAAATTTGTAATTTTTGGTAGGTGGTAAATAAATTTGTTCTATTTTACTTTTAATATACCGTTTTATTTCAGGGGTTGTAACTAGCTGTTACAGCGGTTTAGAGAAATCCAGCAGACAATCATCTGTAATTTATGTAGTTCATAATGATTAATGATATAAATAGTGGTTGATTCAAATTTTTTAATAACCCTCCCCGAAAAAAAAATCCTGTTGTGCGCCACTGGCTGCGAGTACATGAAACATTCTTATAATTTAGGAAGCTAATACACAAGAAACCCGTGCAGCGGTGAAGCCCACCAGTTTTTTCCTTTAGTGGCTATGCGGGAGAACTGCGTTTTGTTTTGTTGTTATTCATAAACACAAATTTACATATTGTAATTTATACTTATCGGTATTTCATTAAACCCCGTACAACGAGCTTCACACTTGGGGGCGAAGCACGTTTGGGTACATTAAATTATTTTTACCTGTAAATGTAGAACACGTTTGGGTACACAAACACATAGCAAGTTTGGGTACATACGCTAATTGCCAATAGGTTAACGCGAAAAGAAAAAGATAAAGAATTGACAACAAACGGACCTGAAGCTTTTCACAGAGATTTTAACAGTCGCGGTCGATTTTATCATTGCCATCCTAATTGTTTTGCAACAATAAATATTTTATTAAAAGTTCAAGAAGAATCGTGCTTAAAAATAGGTAGCATTAAACGAAATGTGTAAAACGAAAAAAGAAAAGAGATTTCACAGGAATACAAAATCGATAATGATGTTGCAAAATATTTATCCCTCTAATTGGTCCGATATTTACCGGTAAAAACATTATATAATAAAATTGTAATATATATGTTACTGTGAATGTCCGCAATTGGTGAATGCTGACAGTAACCTGATGAATGTCAACATACACCTAATGAATTGGTGAATGTTGAAAAATTAAAATAATATGGACATTTACTAGTGGATGTTGACATTTACGTTAGGATTTTGGTCAATGTTGACATACACAACAAGATTTTGGTTAATGTTGACATAGGTACGTATTCGCACATATCATATTATATTATTATTAAAGTAGGTATAATAAGATATAATAAGAGTATTTGGGTAAGGCAATAAAACACTTTATCGAAATTATCAACTTGTACAATACTTTATACTGCATAGGTACTAGATAGTATGTAACAAAACATTTTATCAAAATTATCAATTTGTACAATACCTTATACAGCATAGGTACTAGATAGTATAAGATACTGTTTAATAATTGTGACTCTTCTGTTATTCCTAAATTAGATTAAATAATATCGGCATTACCAACATTCACCAATATCGTTGTATAAACGTCGACATTCACTAGTGAATGTTTACTAAGATCACAAATTTAATCAATAAGTCAACATTCACCAATGAATTTGGTGTACGACGACATTAACCGGTGACTGTCAGCGTTCACCAACTGCGGTCATTCACAGTAACATATACAAAGAGTTTATAATAAATAATAAAGAATAATGGTTATATAATATAATAAATAATAATTTAAAAACTACGACAAGTAATTCAACATTATACTAAAATATTTTTGACAGACTAAATAGAACCAACCTCCTCGTGGCATCTCTTGAATAACGCTAATAGGCTCTAAAATTTAAAATTAACGATTAAGTATTAAAGTGTTATTTTTCTAGAGATATGGTGTACCCAAACGGTGTATTCATTTGTACCCAAACGTGTTACGACCGCACTCGGCACCTGGACGGGAGGGTTACATTATTATATTTTATTATATTGTTGTCTACCTACGAATATTTTAGTTTTTATAAAGTTTGCGAGTCGTGGAAAATATTACTATAAACCTAAGATTAAGTGAAAAAATTTAATTTGTTAATATTGAATCGAATGAGATATGCATATTGAACAGTTAAATATGTATTTCTCATTCGGCTAATGAGCAAAAGACAGATGTAAAAGACAGATGTTAATTTTCCTGATGCTCATTACAAGAATATTTATTTTTTGCGCTTGTAGATCAATTATAAAATCAATTAAAATGAATGACTTTTATCTTACAGATCAATAATTTTAAATGTATATTACTTTTATTCAGTAGTAAATTTCATGAAAAATAAAAACAAACTTTCCAGGAATATTTAAATTTTGTAGTGTGTTAGTAATACGAATATGGTTCGAGAATAATCTTTATTAAAATGGCTTCAGCGGTATAATATAATACTCTGAATAGTCGTATATTATGTAGGTACTGTTATCAACCGCGGTCGATAGGTATAGCGTCGTTTAAAGCTCATAAAACGTGCGCTATAAAATTCTTCGAATAAAATGCAAATTATCCGGTAATAATAATATGCAATTAAAATTAAAAATATGGTCTAAAAAGTTCAAATAAAAAATGGATTACACATATTTCCCGGCTATAACGGCTAAACTCGCAAAAAAAAAAAAAAAAATAAATAAATAATAATAATAATAATAAATAAAAATAAAAATAAAAACACATTAAAGTTACTAAATTTGAATAATATTAATATTATGTTCTTCATTTTTCAATCGCTGCAAATAATATAACGTTTTATTTCAAAGGGATTTCAGCATTTATTTGTAATAGTAAAATAATTTTAAAAATAAAATCTGTTTAAATACATAATATGCGCTAAAATATTTCGATATTAAACTATTTTAAAAATGAAATGGAAACTGCTTTTACTTCACATGATATAAACAAATATGCAAATTCTGTAAATCCCAGTCAAATTTTGGGTAGTTGCTCCCAAATTTTAAGGAAAAAATTGAGAATTTCGAAAAATAACCTGTTTAGAGTGCAATCTAGAGTCAAATCCGGTTTCAAAAAGTTGCTAGTTGAGACTATTGGACAAGTGTTTCATATGAAAAAGTGTTTTTAGAAAAAAAAAATAAAATTAAATAAACATAATTTTAAAAACACTATTTGCGCACTAAAAATATGCGAATAATACCGTTAAAAGATTAGCTTTGCCTAAAATGTAAAATTTTCCCCACTATGAGTTGACATTGGTGTTTTTTTTTTTTTTAAACAATCAGCTGAGCGCGTTTCTGTTAATATAACAATAATGATGTTTTATATAATAATAATTTTGATGTTTTTTTTGATTTTGTTGCAGGTACGTATCGGTTTTAGTTCTAGCTCGGTTTGGATGGATCCCAACGATAGTCTGATCATTGTGTAAAATTAGCATTTTCATTAGTACTTATATATTCGCTAGTCATTGCTTGCACTCGGAAAAAACTACACGGAATCAAAAAAAAAAAAAAAAAATATCTCCTTAAGTGCAAACTATAAAAATTAAATGCCAATCATGATGCGAAAAACTCGTTGAAAATCATTTCGTAAAAAAATTTTTATATTTTGAAAAGAAATTTCTATAAGTCGCCGGAAAGAAATTCTGTGAAATGCTGTTTGTTTCTATTATTTTATATAATTCCGACTTGGCACCACAGGAGGGAACCACTTAACTAGGGCCGGAGATTTTTGCACGCAACGGTGCTGGATAGGTCGAGAAAAAAAAAATTTAAAGAAAAAGCTCAAATGATTTACTACTGGAGCAACATCGCAAATCGCGGTGGGAGACGCGCCCCCCCCCCACAAACCCAAACTTGCGATTTTCCAAACAAGTGCAACTAGAATATAGTAATATTATATAAAACACAATAATTCGATAATTTATTATTATTATTTCTACCCGTGGCGTAGTAACATGGTAGTACACACTCGATTTTCTTCGGATATAATAATTGCAACTTTGTGTTTGGTGTATTTTAACAATATCTTGCTATACAAGTGGTTCTCAATCTTTTCAGGACCGATCTCATATTTGCAGAAAAAAAAAAAAATTAAAACGATTCTGAGCCGCGGTTCAGTTAATCTACAATAGTAAATAGTAATTCAATAAAAGAACATAATCTATTATTCGTGATAACGAACGAATTTCTATTATAAATTACTAGTAGCATCAAGTGGTCGAAATTCGACCGGAAAAACAAAATTAATTTTTGTGTAATTTTAAACTGATCTCACATAATATATCGATGATAGCTTCTGAATTGAAATTTAGAGTAGTTTGAAGATTACCATTCTAACGAAAATCGCGTTTTTTTGCATTTTAAAATTATTAGTCGAACTCGGTCCTTGCAATATTTTTAATGATACAACAATTATTCAGCTAAAGAATGTACAACCACTTATGGATATTTTCTTAGGACGAGGCCTCTAAAGTGTTATTTGAACGGCTCAATTTTCAATTGGATATTTTACGTCCTAAGTGAGCCTACACGCGCAGCTCCAGAAGCTTCTGTCTGTGTACACAGACAGAGTGAGCACTCAAACTTTTCATACGTTGTAAATTCCGAAAGAAGACTTTTAAACGTTTAATTCGTTAAGTGGTACGACCAAAATTATGACACTTTTAAACGTTTTTCGAAATTCAAGACACCTGCAAATCTGTGAATTTTCCCCAATTATTTAACGGTTCACTTTTAAATCGTGACATTCTAGACGAAACCGGTTTTAAAGCCGCTTGAAAGCTTCTACCTAGGCTTCTCAAATCTTTCAAATTCGAAAGTGTAATTTTACAACGCAATTGCCTGTAAATCGTAAAATAATTGGACGGATTCGTCCGACAAAATAGGGGTGACTGGAAATTAAAATAAATTATTGTTCTATAATATAATTATATATTTATATATATATATATATATATATATATATGTGTCTGTAAGTAAAGTGATGATGATAATAATAATTGCAGAGTGTGACGCGTTAGCGAGTCGTCGAAGCAAAGCGTGAATAGCGGCGATTTAAATACGCGCGACGGAATTGAATGCACCGCGGAAAGGGACGCGTAGGAAGGAATCCCGTAGTTAATTACACAGCATTTGCATCCGGTGGCGGTGGCGGGGATTAACGATGACGACTATCGACTACGACGACGACGACGAGTCGACTCGGGACGATAATAATTATTATTATCGCTCGCGAATTCCACCTGTGATTCGTGTAATATATTATTATTGTACGCGTTCAACGATCGTAGTAGGTGTACGTACGTCATTATTGACTCCTTTTTTCCCTTCACCCCCCCCCCCCACCAACTTCTAAGGCAATAATTGCGTATTACCTCGCCACCGCGGCGGTGATAATTAACGCGACCCCCC
>JAIPRM010012400.1:0-12137 GCA_025469315.1 Stegophylla sp. TES_Ste_2020 | reverse complement strand
ATGACATTTGGTATTTATTGTTAAACCTGTATATTTATTTAATTCTAGATTAGATTATAAGAAATGCTGTCATGTTGTAAATAATTGTAATTGGAATATTTTTTTCCGTAATAAAGTATATTATTATTATTATTATTATTATACTTAGATAAATTTTCAATTGTATTTGATTTTATTCAGAAAGCTATTGAAACTGGAATAATTGTTATGACAGAAGAATGGGTAGATGCAGTTTGGGAAGAAAGTATAGAGCATAATATTGATGCTACTGATCAAAAATTTGATAAATATAGATGTCCTCCATTTTACAAACTTAATATCACTACTTCAGGACTAGAAGGAATAAATCGAGAAAAAGTTGTGACACTAATAAATGCAAATGGTAAAAACTGTAATTTTCTTTGATATTTATAATATATTAACAAGTTATAATTTTTTTTTAGGGGGAAAGTACACCCCTCAAATGAAAAAAGATGAAACAAATATATTAATTATATTAAAACCTACTGGTCAAAAATTTGTTTATGCACAACAATGGGGTTTACTATGTTTAAAGCCTAATTGGATTTATGATAGTGTTGAAAAAGGTTACATGGTTGAAACTCTAAAATATATTGTCAAGGTTACAATGCCAAGTTCAACTCCTTCTTCATCTAATCTTAAACGTATGACCAAAATAAGTTTGTGGATTCCTAAATTATTTTTATTTATTATTTTTTTTATTTTTCAGCTGGTTTTTCTCAGAGTGACTTAAGTGCCATCGTTGCTGAGCCTAAGTCAGCGATTGAAGAAACTATAAATAATAGTAATCAAAAACATCAACAAATTAATAACTGCAGATCCCAAGATAATTGCACTACTCCAAAAAAACAGTGTCAGTTAATTATTTTGATATTATTCTTCATACTTAATAATATAATTTAAAATAATTGCTTTCATATAATTTAAAATTGTATACAACATTGATAATTTAACATGTAATAATAATAATGTAAAATTGTAACAGCTAAGCTTAAAATCACTAAACTAAATAAAAATCAATTTTATTATGATATCCAACAAATGCTTAAATTTTGTCACTTCATCTGTATATTATATTAAAAAAAATATTATTTAATAATTTTTAGACAATACCATGTTAAACATATAGTGTAATTAAAAAAGAATGCTAAGTAGAGTTGAATTTTTGACTAGTTCAATTCTTTAACGTCAATTATGACTATTTAATCATTTAATTAACATTTCAAAATCAAAAACCACAAAACTTAATTTTCATTAAATAATTATATTTTAAAGTTTAAAATGTATTTATCATTTTATTTTAACTTTTTGGACATTTAATAAATTCTAACAAATTTTCAAAATAAATAATTAGTAAGTAAATATAAGTGCAGCCAATCCTAATTCTGTGTAATATTTTTATTCAAAATTAATTAATTATTAGCTCTTTACCATTTTATGACATTCATGTTAAGCTGTTTTGTTATCATGATGATAATCATTTGATAATTTAGACTTAAAGTTTTGACTCAGTATTAATTAATTTTATGTATCATCAATTACAGATCATTCAAAAAATATCAATTATAAAGCTATATTAAATGATTTAAATCTACATGAAGCAAAGAAGGCTGGTACAATTCTTGATGGTTGCAAGGTAAATTATTATTTCAACATAAAACTTATAAATTTAATGACAAAATTATTAATTTCTTATTTGCCTATCAGATTTATTTTAGTGGATTTAGTTTAAGTGAAGAAGAAAAATTAAAGCGGATAGTAATTTCTACTGGTGGTATTAGATATGCAGAGTTAAATGAATCTATCACTCATATATTAGTAGGTGATTTTTCATTGTCACTTGCTAATTTATTGCATTCAATTCAAGAAAAGTAAGTATAATATGTATTGATTATGTAGAATTAAATACAGTTAAATTATGTGCAATCTAATGATACCAAAAAGTATATTTAATATTTATTAAACATAATATAATGTACTACAAATTTATAATATGTACATTACATTTTAGACCTCATGTTGTGAATATTAATTGGTTAGTTGAAAGTATTGCTTTGAAATGCACTGCTCCAGAAGAACAATTTTTGGCTATAGATTCATCGCATGCATTTACACCTGAGTCTCCATCTCCTCTTAGTAAAAAGGTGCATTTTTTTATCACTCATTTGTTATTATTTTATAATAAGATCACAAAAAAAAAAAAATTATGTAATTTACTTAAATATTTTTTCTTGTTATAAAATTTAAGGATTTTATTTCAGGGGTTGTTTATGATGAAAAATACAACACATTCTCAACCAAAACCTATAGATAAACCTAAATCATTAGTATCAAATGAAACATCTATTCGTCCATTGGATAATTTTATAGATCAGTACTTGAATGTTGGTAAGTATTAAAAAATGATAATTTAAATACAATTTTTTTCAAATTACTGTTATCTCTACTTTTTGTTGTAACTTTTTATAATGATAACCTAATAATAATTATTTTTACTTGCTTGTTAATTAATAATTTATCAATTTAAGCCACTTCATTCACCTAGCTTTGGCTATTTTTGCTTTCAAATAAACATTTAAGTATAGTGTATGTATAAGTTTTTCATATAATACAAAGACCCATATTTATTTACCATTTTTAAAAAAATTATGTTTTGTTAGTAATTTACCATTTAAAACTTATTTTTTTATTTCAAATTTAATCATATTTTCAGTTTATAAGTTTGAAACTTCATTTCACATTAATTTCTTTAGACGTCTATAAAAGCAAGAATCACTTAATTTTATGGTTATTTCTCAATAAACAACATCTTTTAATTCTCTAGTTGATATTTTATGTAATAAATTCAACGATATATATAAGTCAATTTCAAATTTTAATTTATTGAACTATTTAATTGTATTCTTAAAATAAAATAACTAAATTAATTAATTTACTTTCAGAAAACTGTAATTCTAATGACGCTCCAAGTCAAAAATCATCCTGTACAACAGAAGATACTATGTCTACTCAAGATAGTAAACTTGATACTATTTTTGATGGTAATTAATATTTCTAAGTAGATAACATATATAGTATATAACACTTATAGTGTATAACATGATGATTTTATAATCCAAGAGAAATCATTTACAGGGTTAACTTTACTTTTATATGATTTGGATTCTCATCAATTATCCTCCATTAAAAACAAAATTATATCCATGGGAGGTGCAGCAGTTAATACACGCAGTTACCGAGGAAAAATAGATTATGTTGTTGTTCCAATAATATTTAACGAGAAATCATTAAATATTAAAGCTACTATAGTCAGCTGTCTTTGGATAGTAAGTATTTTCTTATGCTACTGACGGCTTATTTTTACAATAATCTAAATATTCTTATTCTTATTAGGAAGATTGTTATAATAATGTTGAACAAGTCCCTGTTGAATATTACCATAAACCAGTAATTTTTAGTGGTTCTACTCCTTTAAAAGACTGTGTGATTAGTGTCACCAACTATGCAGGCAGTGAACGGTATTTTTTAAAAGAAGTTTCATTACTACTTGGAGCTCAGTAAGTTTGGTATGATATTATCTTTGAACATTAATTTAAATTTATATATAATTACTTTTAGTTATCAGGATGCATTATCAAGAAAATCAAAACCTAAAGATAATATTATGATAACAACACATCTTATTTGCCCTGCTCCAGAAGGATCTAAATATGAAGCATCAGTTAAATGGGGTGTTCCTGTTGTATCCAAGGAATGGCTTCTTAAATGTGTGACTAGTAAATGCCGATTGCCTGAGAATAAATTTCCAATTATTGGTAATAGTATATTACCTTTATTTGTTAAAATAAGAGTGTAAATTATAATAATTTTCTAATAGCCAGTAAATCATCATTAGTGAATTCAACAGTTGCTTCAACGCCTAGAAATATAAGTGAATTTCATAATGAAAGCTCATCATTAACTCAAAAGCTTACTGTACCTGCATTGCAAGATGATATAGATTCCGAATTAGCAGTACCCTTAAAAGACACAGAAGATGATTCTGAACCTCCACCAAAAAAAAGGTGTTCAACAGAAATTATAATTCCAACCTCTCAGCATATAGGAGAACTACCTAAAATATGTACTCCAGCAATAACTCGCTTAAAATCAACTTGTTCAACACCTTTAGCTTCAAAAAGTTTTATTGATAATTTAAAAACACCTGAAACTCCATATGGTCAAGTATTTTGTGATAAACCTGTAACACCAGAAACAAAAAAGAAATGGAAAAAGTATGTATTCATAGAAAATATTTAAAATTATCCTCCTAATCTAATAATTTGTTTGATAAAGTTAATATTTTACATCATACAAAACTAAAAAGCTAATTTATTATGATTTTTGGAATAAATTCTCTTTTACAAAATCATAATTGTAATTAAAATTATTAAAACAATAATTATAATTAGATACAGGTAATATATGCATTAAATTTACATGTTCATATAATTTATAAAAATGTTACGATTAATATTTTTAATGCTATAATACATACATTAAAATGACATAAATAATGACTTTTTTTGTTATTTAAAAATTGTCTTTCACTATCCTATATTTTATTATAGTATATTATCAAAAGTAGAAACTCCACTATTGCTGAGAAAACACCTTAACGTTGAAAATAAAAATATTTAAGAAATATCTGTAAACAATAGAAATTAAAATAATTTTGTATGTATTTTTACTGAGAGAATTATTTCATATTAATAGTTAACAAAGGCAAGCACAATTTAATTTATTGTATTTAATAAATTTTATCAACCATTTTTTATTTTTTATAGGTGGATTGATACTTTACCATCTAGCCCAAATGAACCATCACAACCAAACCATAAAAGTCGAAGTAGTACTGTAAGTCTGTTATTTTATCTTGGATAGCTTTTAAAAGTTAAATAGTTGATTTTTATGAATAATTATTATAAAAATCAGTATTCAACTTATTAATTTTAGATTCTGAGTAATGCAAAATATTCTAGTAGATTTACAATGATCATTATTTTTCTAATCTTCTAATGTGTTTAAATTAATATGTTTAGCATAAGTTTTGGTTATGAATTTTTTATAATTCACTTCAGTGTGTGATAATTTTTCAAAATTCTCAGTAGTTTTTCTAAAAATTGAAAGAATTACTAACATTTTAAATAAAAACTGTAAAAATATGCTGATGATATTAGATTTTGATGAAGTTGTTCTTAGTTATTTAAATGTAATTCCAAAAATATAATAGTACCAGAAATTTTAAATTTTCACCCATTATGAAAAATAGTATAGAACAACAAATGATATAAAATTTTTAATAATTTGACATTTTTTTAAATAAATATAGAATTTTGGAAGTATCTATTTTTTTCTAGAAAATTTGTAATATTAGATGACTATATATATATATATAAATTATGGTATAAATTACACAAAACTGATTTTTATAGCGCTAAATAAAAAAGTTATTTGCACTCTAAATGTTATAAAATTTTAAATCGCACTCTTCATTTACTTATACTAAAAGACTCCCTGCATGTTTTTGCATTTAAATGAAACATTTTAGTAGTGATCAGGTATGTGAATAATTTTTTATGAGTTTTTAAATTTATAATTACATCTAAAATAACTTAAAATTAGTCCAAAAAAAAAAAAATGGCAGATTTCTTTCATTACTATTTCATTTTTAACTTATTGTTTTAAGGTTTAAAAATATTATAAACACTTTTTCATGTGGTATACTTATATTTACATTTTTACTTAAATTATTTGTTTTAATTTTTAATTATAAGACCATTTAATGTCACATCTCAGCAAAATTGGTCATTTTCACAAAAATTAAATTGCTGTTAAAGATACTCAATACGAAACTGAAAATAATAGACCTGCTATTAAACAATTTGCTTAGTATTGTTTCATTGAAGGCATTATTTATTGTTTCTTTAAAATTTATCACATCCTCACGAGTTCTATCTGAGAAGAAAAGAATATCTATGGTACAAAGTTTGTACAGCTTTTTTAAAATTGTAATTTTTATGTTTTTTTTAGCCACTATCTGAGCTGAAACGTCAGTTATGGAATAAACTCTTACACCCATCTGCTAATAAACGAACGGTAAATAATTTTATTAATATTTTAATATATCATACCAATTTAAAAACTTTATTGATGAGTATTTATATTTCTTTCATGCCTAATTGTATAAATTTATTATTTTTTTAATAAAATATAACATAATATTACCAATATGTATTACTTTTACTATAGCTCAGGGGTTGGCAAGTAATTTCTGTTGAGGTCTGTAAGATTAAAATAATTAATAAATGAGGTCCAGAAAAATCTTTATATTTTTATAATAGCAAAATAAAGACATAAATTTTCTAGCTGTTACAATCAAACAAGTCCAGTACTATAGAATATAATAGGATTATCGAGTTATTTAATCTGAGAAATTGCAATTATTTTCAATAGCCAGCTTTTTTTTTGAATTGAGAATTCGTGGAGAACAGCTGATACATAATGTGTCAAGGTGAGAAAAATATTCTGTTTAATTTTATTCGATACACGAGTCTAAATAATGGGGTCTTGTGGGGGCTCAGTCCCCACCCCAGATTTTTATAAATTACATAACAAAAATAAGGGGGGATAAAATATTTATTTTTTAATTTAGCCTCCCCTTCATTTTTTATTCTAATTTTGCCAATAGTTCTATACTTATTTTTCAAAAAATTAATTTACAGATTTAAGTGAAAGTTCAAAGTTCCACTGTGGAACCAAACATTGTAGCCAGATAAATTGCTAGTTTCTTATAGTTCGAAAGAAATATATATTTTCTTTATTATAGACATTATAGTAAATGACATAATCTAGTAAGATATGTTACAGGACGCTGGTCTAGATTTTTGCCTTCCACTGTCTGCCAGTTACCAACCGTTTCTATAGCCCATCAATTGTACATATATATTTTTTCGCATTTTATATCAATTTAATTCATATAAAGTATCCATGTAGTGACATTATTAATTTAGTAGGCAGTAATGAATTCAATAATAATACATGCAAGCTATTCTTTTTTTACTGCATACATTGCTTTTTAATACTTAGCATATTTCACCACTCTTCAGTTCATATTAATCTATATTTAAGTTATAATTGATTATGTAAAGTATCTATAGAAGTAATAAATCTACTTACATACTTGACAACCTAGTAGGTGAATGTCGAGAGTTAAAAGATAAGCCATGGTGACCTACTGATTACGTAGCGAGCTTTTTGATGTATAAGGTCGTATCATACACCATGTGTGTATTTTTCACTCATTTTTCCCGATATACATCTGTTTGAACACGCCACGTGAATAACATGGGTTCGGCCATGTCAAATTCTTCTGCGAACAAGAATCTTCCCCATTCTCTCAGGTGCAAATCAAAGGGAATCCTTGATAGGTGCGATCGCCTTCATCCTCAGAAAATGCATATAAAAATACTTAAGGCCTGTAAAAATCAATTTGATTGTATTTGATCTATTTTTGTCTATTTGCCCGCCCACTCTCCCGCAAATATAAGACCTGGATCCACCTGTATCCAAGAGACCTCTGGATTGTTGGCCAACATCGGACAGACATGCTGGGGAGAATTATAGGGTTGTTCAAGCTGACCACTTATGACCCTAGGTACTGGTCTTCCATGGTGAGTGTCGTATTGTGGATAGAGTACGGCCCGTTGTACAGCTTGGTAGGGGAAAATTACGCAGTCCGTACCATCATGGGTACAAAAAGTACATCAACAGTTAGCGTGCCACGTGCTTCTTCAGCGGCACAACGCAAGCACCAACCTAGTAGGTGTATGTCGAGAGTGAAAAATTTAGCCATAGAGGCCCAGTTATTACATACTGAGCTTTTCAGTACACGAGGTCACGGATTCAAATCTGTACCATTGTTATATTTTTTTCTCTGTTTTCTTCCCAATATATATTTTGACATGCAACATCACCAACGTGGGTTTAGGCATTTCATGCAGCCATGAGCCTATACTCTAAAAATCCATTAGAAATTCCTTATATAATGTATTTCCTTCTACAATTTTTTAAGGTACAAGATAAAAATGAAACTTCTATTCATTGTATATCTTCCAATAGGAAAACCTCTGTATAAAAAATATTTTTCAAGTATCCTGTCAAAAAATAATTTGTATAATATTCTTTGATTTCACGCTATCTAGACTACTTACTGTCTTACTATACAATACTTTTACTTTAAATAATCTCTTTATACATTTATGCTATATCATTAAGACTAAATGCTTGATTGAATTTTAGTTTAATCATTTCTTGTTTATTTTATATTTTCAGGAAAACAATGTTAGTAGTTCAACAAATGCTGATATTAATGATGAATTGAAAAATTCAAATTTGTCTAATAATTTATCAATCGACGTATCTAAGAGCATGCACAACACATCTCACAAATCAGACATTCAGAATAATAAATCGAATACTCCCTCATCAAATATAATTGTGAGAAAAATTTTCTTAAATACACATATATTACTAAATATTATATTATTAACTTCTAATTATAATTTTAGGATAGTAAACCACAATCATTAGATAAACAAGAATTCAGAAGGTTTGTCAATACATTTCTTATTATTTCTATTAACTATAAGTTAATTACCTAAAGTTATAACATATTTTATGTTTAAGAACAATGGAAGAACTCCAGCAAGATTTATGTACACCAAAAGTATCGGAATCACTTTTTTCGAGAATAGAATGTCACAGCGAAGATGACCATGCACGTAAGTGGCTTGCTATAAATTATTAGAATATACTTCTTGGTTATCACAAAAAAAAAATTCAATTTACACCAATATCCATATTACTACTCAGATATATTTAACTAAATAGATCACTAACCTTATACTGTCAAAGGAAATTGATGAAGTTATAATTAACCTCAATTTTTGCATGAAGTACTGTATATATTTGTGATACAATTTATAATTAAACTATTATCTTTTGGGGTTGATTGGTAAAACTCATGAATACAGATATCTAGAAAAATTATTAATAGAATAAAATGCCCATTACTCATATTATATAAATTAACAAATGTCAACTTCAACTCTTATTACTAGCTAGCAATCTAGTATATTGTAAAGTATGTGTATGTAAATTACATGTTTACAAATTATGCTTAATGTTCAATGATTTATAACCTAATATATTTTGTATTAGTATAAAATTAAAATTATTCATGATAGGAAACTCTCTATTCAAAGAACGAGTTGTTGTGTCATCACAGCAGTGTTCAGTCGGATGGGAAGACCCAACAGAACAAGAAGAAAAAGCTAGAGTAAGTTAAACAGATTTTTAGAAAATTTAGTGTTACTCAATGTATCCAAGAATTAATGAGTTCTAATTAATTATGTATTGATTTCTTATATTACAGCTTAAAAGACTGAACGAATGCAATAGAAAGTTCATACTAACCAGCGTGAATAACAGTGTAATTAAATTTTTTATTTAATACTTAAAATTTAAATTTTATTGTTAAAATAATAAGTAAGTATTGTTAAAGGATCGACAAAAATATGAAGATGCCATTGAAAAACTGGGTGCTCAAGTATTACGAAGTACCATATTTTGTGAAGATGTCACCCATGTTCTAATGCACCAACCCAGTCGAAGTGAAAAATATTTGTGTTCCCTTGCTTCTGGGAAATGGATATTACATCCAAGTTACATTGATGCATGTTTAGAAGAGAATTGTTTTTTGCCTGTAAATAAAATTACAACCATAATAAATTAATTTTTTTTTGTGGAGAATTTTATATTTAATGTATTAATATAAAAGGAATTTTAACGTTTATCGATAAAATCTTTATTAATTGTTAAAGTACACATATTGGGATTTTATTTCTTTAAAATAATGTCATTTAAATGTGGACCATCATGCCACGGCACTCATTTAAACAAAAAACAATTTTTCTCCAGAAAAAGTGACATAAATAGGCGGCCCCCATGTAGTCGCCTGATTTGAGCCCTATGGACTTTCCTTGTGGGTATATTTCAAATCTTAAGTTCTTAAGTTTGCTGATGCATTTAAAAGAAAATATTCGTGATGAAATAACAGCTGTCACAGAGTCTACATCCCATGCTGTCATGAGAAATTTACCTTCCTTTAAATGAGTGCCATGGTTCAGATAAAATTATTTTTTTAAAAAAAATGTGTACTTTAATAATTAATCAAGGTTTTATCGATAAACGACAAACTTTCTTTTATATTAACACATGAGGTATAAACTTTTTTTGAGACGACCTTCATATTAAACATTTTAATAGGAGGATAAATATGAGTGGGGCAATCCTCTGTCCGATTTATGTTTAACAACACCATTGCATGGAGCAGGTTTTCGCTGGCGCTCTAAAATTTCTTCAGGCCGTGCGGCAGCATTCGATGGAATGAAAGCTGTCGTAATGACTTCTGAAAATAGATACCAAGCTCTAAGTCGTCTTATACAAGCAGGCGGTGGAATAATATTAGATAAAAAGTAAATATATTTCATTCATTTAATTTTTGTTTTTTAAAAACTTTTCTTTTACAGAGACTTATTGAATTCTACTCATTGTATCGTTGATCAAGGATTTGGTAATATACCTGTTCCTTTAAACGAAATCGCAGCCAAAGGAATATTAATATTACCTGCTCCATTTTTAGCGGATTTTCTTATCAAAGATCCACCACCAAATCCTAAAAATTGTTTAATACCTGAATACCAAGTATTTTATAATAGATTGGCACCCAATAATGATTAAAAATGTTATTTAAATAGTTAAAATTGTAAATACTTAATAGTTATAAATTGTGTTTATGCTCTAATATACTGAAATTATATGTATGTATATTTAAATTATAATTAATAAAATTTACATATAATTGATTTATTTAAAATAAAATAATAGCAATATTGAATATTATAATGTGTTATAGACAAGAAATGTTTGTCTTTCATTTTTATTGTACCTACTAACAAATTTATAAATTTGTTAATCTATATTTCTATCAACAAATTTTATGTTTCTTTTCCTTTTATTTTGTCACCAAGATGGCGTTCAAATAAACCACTGCAGAAAATTAAGGGCTAGTAATTATTTAATTTTGGAGCAGACTATATAATTCATTCAAAAACTCTAAAAATTTAGGATAAACGATATAATTGTTAAAATTAAAAGAAAAAACTTCATACAAATGTATAATGTAATAATTTATCCTTTTCTACACATTTTTCACTTTGGTTTTAGATTCTGAACGAAGTGAAAAAGCTTATGATTTTACAATGTTGTTTATTCATTTTTATATTTTTTTAGATTTTGAACGAAGTGAAGAAGCTAGTGTTTTTACAATGATGTTTATTTTTTTTTTCTCTGTACAACTTTTTGTATAGAAATACTTGTCCAAAAGTTTCAATCAATAACTTTTTAAAACCCGATTCGCCTCTATATTGTACTTTAGAGAGGTCATTTTTTGAATTTCTCAATTCTTTAATGTTTTTTTTGGAAAAAACTACCTAAAATTTGACAAAAACGACTCGAAAACCATCATTTTTTGATCAGAATTTTATGAAAATTTAAAAATAGGTAGAAAATCCTATAAAAAAAATTTTGGCGCAAGAAAATTTTGAAAATGTGAAAAAAAATTTTGGACATTTTTTTTTTTCTTATATTATTAACTTCCTTTGTTAAGAATCGTTTTATTGAAGAAATGATTTATCGTTTCTTTAAAATTTAATACGCCCATCAAGAGAATACCACCCGTCGTGCGAAGTATGTCCGGCTTTTTTTTCTCTTTCTGTGAACACTTTCGTACAGAAATACTTGTCCGAATGTTTCGATCAGTATCTCTATAGAACCAGAATTATACCCAGATGGTACTTTAAAGAGGTCATTTTTCCAATTTCTCAATACTTTTTCCAAAAATGGGGGAAAACTGTCGAAAAATTGACAAAAAACGCAATTGCCGAAATTTCCATAAAACTGAAAATTACTATTTGACATAACTTCTAAAATAATGCAGCTAGAGACTTGAAATT
>JAIPRM010012399.1:0-12137 GCA_025469315.1 Stegophylla sp. TES_Ste_2020 | reverse complement strand
TTATTAACTTCCTTTGTTCAGAATCGTTTTACTGAAGAAATGATTTATCGTTTCTTTAAAATTTAATACGCCCGTCAAGAGAATACCACCCGTCGTGCGAAGTACACCCATCGTGCGAAGTATGTCCAGCTTTTTATTAACAATGATTATTATAATCACTAAAATCGTCCTAAATTAATGTTTTTAAGGTTATATGATTCAAACCTTAAAAACATTAAAAAAAGTATTAGTATTATTTCTTTTATCTTTACATACTTTATATTATCAATATTTATACGTAACGATAACTGGTAATATTAGCTATGATTCATACATTATAAATCCATTTTAAAATATAATCTTATACTATGACAATAATCAATCAATTTTACTGGAAGTATCATTTCATTTTTTTAAATAAAGGTAATTGCTTGCACGCTACGCGCGTAGGTTCTTATTATTGACTCATTTAGTATGTACTCATAAAAATATATATAATCTCATTTAATAAAATCAATTATCAAAATTTGTATTTAATTAATGAAAAATACCGTAATGATTCTTTTTACAATGAGTCAACATCAATTTAAAGGTTACATTTTTCTACAAAAGAGAATGTTCATACAAAGATAATAATAATGATCAAATAATAATTGTAATTAATAGGTAATCACATATACTATAGTAGCCTGGCATATTATCCATATCAATTATCATTATAATGATGAATCAAAATTTTTTTTAACAGCATCACAAAAAAAAAAAAAAAGAATCGAAAAATTTCAAAGGCGACTATATTGTAATAGATAGTTGTGTCATATATAAATATACCATCATTGCAAAAAGAATCATTTTTATTTCTCATCTCTAACCGTTGTCGCTGTATAGCAATATAATTGTACATACAAAGAGTAAAGAAAAAATATTGTTTATTAAGAAAATATTATTTTGATAAAGTCTCCGACCCCAGTGGCTTTTCCGACGACGGGGGTGTATATACATACAATAAAAGGTATATTGACATTCCGTGTTTTCCGGAGGGGAACAATAGCCACAGTGGATAGAAGCTGCCGCCACGCGCGTGCGAAACGTTGCTGCCCGGTTCGGCAAGGCTCTTTCTACGGGCACGACGTGGCGGCGAAGTGGTCGGCGACACGGTGGAGTAAAAGTAAAAACACTTTAGTTGCCTTTTCGGACCTGCTGTTTACCCCGAAAAAGACGACACTTTCAAAAACTCTCCGCTACCGTATATGAACGGTGTGTGTGTGTGTATTTATTTTGTCCTGGCATTGTTGTGTCCTGGGCCCTCGTGTGTATACGGTTTCACAGTCATCGCATTGTATACATAACGACAAGCACTACCTATACACTATATACTATACCTATATACTCGGCGACTCACTCTATTCCACAGGACACAGATTTCTATTTCCACCCTATCTATATAATATATTATACGTACCTATACGCCACGTATTTGTAAACGCTTTTAGCAGGAAGTCAAAAGCCATTTTCGGTGACGACCACGATGCGTCATCGACACTGCAGTCTCATTTCGTTCAACAATGTAAACACTAATTAGTGAGCATACGACGATTAACAAATGATCGTTTGTCAGAGCAGTTTTTTTGTCTAACGTTATAGATCTGAGTAACTAGAATATAATTATTAATGTAATAACAATAATTATTGATATAATTATTAATCATGTCATCAAATTTCAGAGCTGAAGACTTTTTTTTAATTTCTATTATATATGTGTACTGTGTGCATGGTAAATAACAATACGTATACTAAAGTATATATATAAAATCACATTTTTCTACCTCCATATAACTTCTGTCAGGTAGGGTCGCAGATTTTACTCATATTTTGGTATATTTTTTTACCTTAGAAAAGAAATCTTTGGGTAAATTTTAAGCCCTCCAGGTGCATTTCCTCCCGCCAAAGTTCCAAAATAAGTCCATTTTTGACCTATTTCCAAAGAGCATATCTCTTTTACCATTAAACCAATTTTAATTCTGCAACTTTTATTTTTTTCGACATTATGTCTAGTAATTATAAAATAAATTTTGAAACTAACCGTTACCAGAAATTTTTTTTGAATATATTAAGTGAAGATAAAATCAATCGAAATTTGACCATTTTTAGATTTCTGCTAAAATGGCACCAAGTTTTTATTTTATGGCACTTTAATAGCCTTGACATAAGCTTCAACTTTGTTCTTTACCAAATTTTTGTACATCAACTAGGACATGAGTTAAAGACATTTGAAAATTGTAATTTTCGCGAAAATCGCATTTTTTTGTATTTTTAAAGTAATGTCTTCAGTTTCTCAAATCTTTTAATGACTCAAAATTAAACCAAGGGTAATATCTCCAGTTAAATTTTTGAGTCATTAAAAGTTTTGAGAAACTTGAGTCATCGCTTTAAAAATAATCGTAATAATTTTCAAACGTCTGTTACTCACACCAGAGTTGATGTACAAAAATGTTGTAAGGAACAAAGTTTAGCTTATTTCATGCCCATTCAAACGCAATTTTACCTAAAAAATTTCCGGTGAAAGATGAAGTTTCGAAATTTTTTATAAATACTAGACAGTAGACATAAAGACAAAAAAAGTAGAATTCGCAGAATTAAAATCAGTCTAATGGTAAAAGAGATATAGCTCTTTGAATATATGTCGAGAATAGGTAAAAAAAGGGCCTATTTTAAGCCTATGGCGGGGAGAAATGCATCAGAAGAGCTAAAAATCAACCCAAAGATTTATATTCTTAAGTACAACAACATACTTAAATTTGAGCCAAATATACGACTCTGCCCAACATAGTTATGTCGAACTAAAAAAATGTTACTCTCATATATATAAGTATGCGATGCACATACACGCCTCTTGTACCAAAACCGTCTTTGGGTCGACCGCGTTGTTTGCCGAGAAAACGTCGTCGATTTTAGCGCCTCTGGGAAAACGATTTTTGTTGCTGTTGCTATAAAGTCTGGTCGCCGTGTTGTGGTGTAGCTGCCGTTATAGTCGATAGCACGCGCGGTGGCAGTGTGCGTGTGCGTGTATGCACAGCGAGTGTTCACATAAATAAAAGTAGAACGAATAAAAAAAAAAAAAAAATAACAAAGTTCAAAATTGAACGTCCGTTGAGATAAAATGAAGAAAAATGGTCCGCTGGTGAAATCGGACGATAAAAATAACCGTGTTAGACGTGACGGCCACGGGCTATAAAGTCTCGTGGGACGTGAATCTGTGTATATCGGCAAACGTCCCCTGACGGCAGCGGACGGGCGAAGAAAGCAGGAAAAAACCGTTGTTTTAGGTCAGATATACAACACACGTCGTAACGGACCCGTACACACGCGGTAGGCGGCCACGCGCGTGGCGACAAGGAAAAGCGGAGAATCGAAAAAACAACGACGACGTTGTGCGGAGTAAATAAAAAAATAAAAAATAAACCCCGGAGAAGAAATGCCCTTAAAATATAATACGGGCACTTCCCGTAGAAATTACTATACAGGCTAACACCTTATCTATACGCCAGTGGCGGTGGCTTTTCTCCCCTTATGCGTAATAGTGTACATATATATATTATTATATACATGTGTGTCTGTGTGTTTGAAATAACGATATACGAACACACAGCGTCTGTCTTGTTCGCCATAAAAGTATATATATATATATATATATCACTTAAGGGGTAATAGGAAGACGAAGATGAAAAGAATAAGGATTCTCGGGTGTTTTCTAACGCTTTTCCGCGGTGCGCTACCGTTTATTCAATGGATTTGCGTGACGGCACGTTGATAAAACATTTACACACCGGTCGAAAAATTAAAACAATTCGATCGCGCGAACACTGTGAGACAAAAACATTATATATATATATATATATATAATTATTAATTTTATCAATCGCGAACGGTAGTGGTTTTAGTCGTTTTCTCTCGGGATTTCCTTGCGATTTTCTCTTTTGTACACTCGAAATTAAACGCACTCGCTGAGACGACGACAGCGACGAGAAAGGAAGTAGAATTAAAAAAACATGTATACATATATACATCTATGTACTGCGCGGCACCCGAGACACGGTCGCCCGAGGGTTGTGCAATCAAGGTGTCTTTTATACGGTGTCCGCCAAATCTGCGTAACTCAACCATGTCTTTGACGCTTTTGTTTTACCTATTAGGAAAAAAACCTAAATGAAGCGCGTTTCCTTTTCTTATTTTCCCTACTCTTTGTATCATCTTACAGCTCCCGTTTTTTTAATATTTTTTTTATTCAACTCTCTCGCAGAATATGTTTTTTATACATGATTGCGGACAGACCAGAAAAATATGATCAAAGGGTTGTGCAAATCAGAATGTGATGCGAGAAATATTATCTTAATCCAAAATTTTAAAAAAATATTATAAACATTTCGAAAATTATGTTTTTGTCTGCACAGTTTATTTGATTTTAACCACGATTGAGGTATATACATGATGCAATGATGCATAATATACATTGCTATCTTAATTATTATATTATATTTTTGTATATTTATCAATAACGTTTATTTTAAATTCAGCCAAAAAATGCTTTGAACTGTAAGAAACAATAATGACGGACAAAAGAAGTTACATGCCAAAGGCCAAATTGAGTTGTTCATGATCCATGGCCAACCAGTTCATTTTAAAATAATATACAAAATCTGAAATATTTCTGGTTTTACTGTCGTGTAATTAAATCATCGTAATGTTGAATTTCATCGATTGGACGTATTTCATAGAATGGAAACATTAACTCTTTTATAACTCTTTTAAGATTTTTTGAAAATTAGGCAGAGGTAAACAAGTATACCTTAACACTATTCAGATGATAACTCTTGTACACTATTCGACTTACCAACTTACAGCACGTAAGAAAATATCTAAAGAAAAATTTTAAAAAATACTTTTAACAGTGGAGACCAGCCCCGAGGGAGAGTAACGCGTAGGGAACTGTAGCCATGGCTGAAGGTGGTCGCAGTCATTATAATAATCACAATTGGATATTGCACGTTATTGTATACATATAATAAAATCCACTGGTAATAAAACAACAAAGTTTTTGCACACGGCCGCTGCTTGTTTATTTTGTCTATATATATATATATATACATACATCATAACGAAAAGCACGCGCCAAACGAGTCGGTTCGACCTTTATTTACATTATTCCCATACACCGTACAGTCTCCCTGTGTATACCTTCTTCTCCGCGAACGATGCGAACTGTATATAGTAGCAGCGCGGCAGCACGGCAGCAGCTACTCCGCACACGTCTACCGCGGAGTTTCAGCGCATAAATATCCATCTTTTATTAACAAAAACCACTTCCGGTGGTATTCTCCTTTCCCCCCCCTCCTTATCGTAATGTATATTCATCGCCACCGCTGCGTATATAATATAAATGTATATAAGTATATAATGTTATATATACATTTTAATCTGCATTTATTTCGCAATGTTTTCATTTCGCGAATAAACCTTCACCTCGGTCCGCCCTCTTCCACGTCATTTTATACATTATATTTCGCACACAACACGTCGTCGGTGGTATACACGCGTATATATACCACACCAGCTACGGTTCGAAATATTATTATTATTATTATTATTATTATTATTATTATTATAGTGGTTGTGGTTGTTGTTGTTGTTGCTGTTGTTATGATGATGAATGGTGACGAGAAATATTTTATATATTATAATCTCGACGCGAGGTGAGAGACGGTTTTTGTTGTCCGCCGTCGCGTTGAATTAAAATATATCATGTAATAACGACGATATAATTTCAGAGTTGCTTTTTCGCGAGCGATTTTGTGTTAGTCTGTCGTGTATATGCGCGAGAGAGAGAATTGTATCCTTTTTTCCCGGCCGTCCCCCTCCTGCCATCGTTGTGATTAATAACGCACCTTTTCTGACAATTAATCGCCCCCTTTAACCACCGTCACCTCTCTCCATGCGAGCGCGCATGTCTTCCTTTTCCATAAATATAATATATAATAATATATACATACAAATGATGTCTATCCGACGAGAGATCGTCATCTCTGCCGCTGTCTCTCACTTCTTTTCACCTCGGCTTTGCGTGAAAAACGCTTCGCGCGGGGTCAATGACGATGACGAGACGACGACGACGACGTTTCCTGCGTGCCCCTGCCCACCGCCGCTGAAAGAAGGGTGCGTCGGCGGCTGCGGCGGCGGCGACGGTTATGCGCGTATGAATCATCGCCCCGTCCCCCTCGTCACTGCGCACCGTGACCTCCCTCTCTCACACATACACACCGGCATAATTTTGTTTTACGGTTGACAAAACGATTAATCGTTTATATAGACGCTCGATGGGAGAGGGTAACTGCACACACGCGAATGTATTTACATACGTATTATATACATATTATATGTATATATAAACGAACGGAAAACGAAATCCCCGCAAAGGTATACGTATAATATTTACGAGTATAATGTATAACAGAGGTCACTTTTTTTCCACTTCCCCCTTCTCATTTAGCTATATGTATATATCGTCGAGGGTTAACGAGAAGAAAAATATATACTGCTACGACTATTAAAAATATATCTATTACATACTATAGAGGTTTACGTATACATGTAGACGTGGTCATCGTCGTCGCACGAATACCATATTATATTAAAATAATATTACATAGAATATAGTATGCGTATGCATTATTATATATCATTACATCCGGTCCGAGGACAATTATTATTAACGTAATAGATTTTGTACCATGGGTGATTTTCTTTTCTTTTTTTTTTTTATATTCTTCGACTATAATATATATAGACTTTAGGTCGCGTAAAAAAGAAAAGATATCTATCGCTGCCGGCACCGCCACCGCCGCGTGAGCGCACGCGCAAATATATATATATATGTATTATGTACTATAATATATACGTATATATTGTGTATATGTATAAAAGAAGTCCAATTTTCCGGACGATTGTCATGCGCTCATTGTGCGGTATGTACGTATACATTTTGCGTGCGTGTGTACAACGTTTTTCCATCCAGTTTTTATCTGCGATCGCGCTTTCTCTCGTGTATATTACTACGCAGCTCAGCGGTGGTGAACGCGCGGAGTGAAATCGTCCTAGAGATCACGGGCACCAGATAACGCGGGCACTACGACGACGACCTCACAAAATAATATGTAAAAAGGGATTTTTCCCTTACATTCAACACACCCATACAAACGCACGTGTGTATTCTTCTTATTACACACACACGCAATATATTATGTTTTTAATATAATTGCATTAAGAGGGAAAAAAGTAGTCGTGTATCTCTCTTCATATCAGTAATGTCCACACCGGCTCATTCCGGAGAACAGATCTAAGCTGACGGTTAGCGGTATACGTATATATTATATTATTATCATTATTCTTACACGGCTTTTCCTCGGGGACAATGGCCGTACATAATATTCCATTACAATATAATATATACGTACTATATGTAAATATACTATGTATGTATGTGTATGTGTGTGTGTGTTTATTTCATTTTTCAAACACACCTCTCTCTCGTCGATGCTCCAAATGTGACACGAACTGCAGGGGTGACCATAAGAAATATTACATATTTTTATCAAACATTCTTATCAAATTGGATGTGTGTACCTTTTGTTAAAGGAGCAAATATATGCAGTTTTTGTTTTACACGTTGTCTTAAGGCGTGAATAATAAGAGAATTTGTCAATAAAACATTGATTGGTTCGTTGATTAATGTTATTAAATAATAATTTTAATCTGTGCAATAGTAATGAGTAATGACTGAATTTATCCGTGAATGTTGTTCCGGTTATGCATGTACATAATAAAATTATAATTACTAGTAGGTGTAACTAGTATATAGGTACGTATATAAATAAAATACAACAACTACCCCAACCATCGGTATAGAAAATGTTAATATATTGTTCTCTGATATTTAATTATTTACTATTATAAGTAATTTGTCATGGGTTTACTATTTTTCCATAGGTAATTGTGTGTATATTTAAAGTATTAGCCAAAATTATAATAAAAAAAAATTTGAAACATAAATATCGACAGTATTACACATTCTTCTTGGGTTCGATTTTCTTTTACTAAATAATTTATTATTGATTCTAGTAAATAAAAACCGGACATACTTCGCACTATTTGGTATTCTTCACTCCTTAAGTAGGACTTGGTGGGTGTGTTAAATTTTAAAGAATTAATAAATATTTTCTTCAATAAAACTATTCTGAGCGGAGCGTCAGTTTACACAAGACATTTTTAATTAAAAATTATAAATTTTATCATGATAAAAAAAAAATTACCCAGCCGATTTTATATTACACACTATTAAATTTAAAAACAAAAAAATAATTTTTGTGAGAAAAAAGTATTACAAAAAAAAATATTCGCATAATAAAAAGTTTTTTTACTGAAATATTTTTCATATTATTGTCTATCTATATTTAATTATTTAAAAAATTTGGATTAAAAAAAATATAAAGGTGTTTTTATCAAATTTTGATAGTTTTTTCCAAGTTTTGGAAAACAAATTGAGAATTTCAAAAAATCTCTCTTTTAAAGTACCATATAGAGGCTAATTATGACTCAAAAAGTTACTGATCGAAACTTTCGGACAAGTATTTCTATACAAAGAAGTGATTAGAGAAAAAAAAAATATAATAAAAAAAAATAACGTCATTGTAAAAACACTAGTTTCTTTGCTCCACTTAGAATCTAAAATTTAGTACATCGTTTTTGTAATCATACATTTTCCATCTTAAATCATAAAAAAATACAATGTAAAGAAGTTAATATTTAGAAGACATCGTTGATTTAAATTCACCAAATGATGTCATTATTTATTACATTTTAAAAATTGACTTATTTTTTGTCATAAGCATTTTAAGTCTATCATTTGTTATTTCAAATAATTTTTTAATAGGAATTTTCTTTTATTTATCGCGCATTGACTGGTCTCACATCGTCTATTACAATATCGAATTCCGAGTTGGAAAACTATGGCTAAGCAGAATTTTTCTAAGCGTTTAATGGATGCACGCATAAATCATACATGCAAGTTTGTTCGAGTAGGAGGTATCATAAAATGAAGTGATTCGATAATTTCGGATTAAGGTACATCGTTGGAACACGGATAATAATAAAACGTATGGAAAATGAATTATATCTCGTGTTGCGGTCTTCCGTTCCGAATTTGAGGCACAGCCACTTGTTATTAAACGCGAGCGCTCGTGCACCGGTATATTATAATAATGTAATTACGTATTATTATTATTATTATAATACGTCGTCGTCGACGTCGTCTGTGGGCCGCGGAGTGAAGAGCTGCCGACCTACAACGACGACACTAAAAGGAGGTGGCCGCGACAGTAGGCGGCCGCCCCGTAAGCGCCGCGTTGTACCTCCGCCGTTGCCACCGCCGCCGCTACGTATACCGTATCTCGAATGATCGGCGACGGTCGGCGGAACTCGGCCAGGCGGTAGCGGCAGCCGGTGACGCGTGCGTGCGGCGGTGGTGTCGTGGCGGCGGCGCGGCGGCGGCGGCGGCGGGCGTAGGCGCGGGTTCCGTCGAGTTTTACCCGCCAGTATGCCGCCATGCTTTGCGTTTGACGCCCGCAAGCAGTAGTAGTCCTCCGGACGTAAACTTTACGCCGAAAGCTGACGACTACTCCTTCCGCATAGGTGTACATAGCACAGCAGACGCGCATTATTTTCATTGTATACTTTATACACCTCACACGTTATACGATTATATTTTAAAAACGTAATAATATAATATTGATTCGTAAATCATTATTCGATCTCTATCTCTGCCACTCCCTCTCTCTCTCTGGTCGTCTCACCTACGTCGGCCGTCTCTGGCTGCACTCGTCAAAAATCTACGGACAGCATGTATTCCGCTGCAGCTGCGGCCGCCGCAGCGGCTACCGGCGGAGCCAATGGTTCTTCATTCGATAGTTACTCGTACCGTCTCTGGTGTTTGGCCAACGTATGGAGCTGCAACCGTAAGATAGTCTTTTACAATTTTTTTTATTATAATATAAGTCGTGCATTTTAAGTCATGTTAGTATTGACTATCTTTAAGACTACCATGTATGCAATGCTTGAATTGGGGGGACGGAGTATCATTTCTATTTTTAAAAATATTTTAGCGTACCCCTACTAATTTTTCAGAAAGCTCTTTTCAAAGCTATTTTAGCCATTTCAAAATGAGAAATTACAATTTTCGGCGACATTAATTATTTTAAGGCTTATCTTCTATTTTTTTACCAATTCAAGCACTGCATGTATGAACGTTAAAGTGGGTTTACCATATAGACTTAGTTATAATTTTGTACATAAAAACAGTGGCTTAACTTCAAAATTTTAGCTGGAAGTGAAATTTTCTACATAGACGCGTATCTATAGAAGAGTACATAATTCCATAATTATAATAGTATCCACTATACATGTGTTACAACATTCGTGCACCGTGGTAAAATTTTATAATTTATGAACATACCAACTACCAACACACTTTATAATATTTTTAGACTGTATCTCTAATTTTTTAAACAATAATTTTAGTACTTCTTTAACTATATAACACCAAACTAAATAACAATGGAACCCCTATGTCCGTAGGTCTCCGAAACTTATGGGACCGGGTGCAACCACCCTCTCTGATCTATCTTAGTTACGCCACATACGTATAGGTATGTAAAACTGTGACCGTCACACCCAAGACCCAAAAGCCACCAGAAGAATCAGTATTTTATTTCCAACAGTTTTTGTACTCAGTCATTTAATCTAAAGAAAAAAAAATGGTTTGATCTGATTCGAAATCGTAGAATATTGCATTTTCGGATATAACGTAAAAAAGTGTTATAATTATTATTAATTACACTCGTATAGAATACGAAAAAACAATGTTTTTTGAAAAAAAAATCTTTGGAACCTATATATTTTTTATACGTTAATAGCTGGTTTTTGCGATGCGAAAGTAAAACGAATTTTCGATCATTTTCTTATGCTGAATAAATTATTTTTCTCTGAATTGTCTTGACTGTCACCGGCATTTACTACAAACACGTAATAAAGATGTTTAAATTTTGTTATTATTTAGGTGCATGAATATATTAGGAGAATATTAATTTAAATCCAAATTTATTAATCCATTATTATATGTTAAAACAATTTTTATTTAAATCGGGGTCAACACTTTTATTAATATAGGGTACATACCTACATATTTTTAACTTAACAAAATATAACAAATATTATGTGTATTATAAGAAAAACGTGGCATTTATTATTTGTATCACTTATTCTATAAAATAATACCTGCTTATCCCGAGAAAAAATTTGAATTTCTTAATTCAGGGCTATACCTAAAAAAAAAAATCCCTATTTTATTCGGGTTTCTATGATAAAATAACAAAAAAAAATACTGAAATACAAAATAAATGATAAACTAATAATTATTATCAAAATTTTAATAATTATCAAAAAATTATAATTTTTTCATGCTTTTATGTTATACTTGTACAGTTTTTTCATGTATATAAATTTTAAAAAAATAATTAAAAAATGTATTTATAGATAATGGATTTTCTTCAAAAAGATATGCGTAAAAATATTATATACGTCTGTAAAAACCGTATTAGACAACAAATCCCAAATAATATAAATAAAAATGTGTGATACAAAATGACCTTAAAATTGTAAAAGTTTTTTTTTAGATAATATAGTTCTTTTTAACTACAGTAAAAATCATAAAACAATAAAATTATTGTTTTTACTTTTGATGTTCATTCCCCTTCATTTTTTCTATACAATGTAATAAAATATAAATTTGACACGGACATCGCGCAAATTAAACGTGTCGGTGTGTGTCAATTGATATCCTATTTTTAATATACACACGTTTATACGCGCATATTTTATAGTGTTTGTCGTAAGGTTTGCATAATTGCATAATTATTTATACTCACACACTCACACACACACACACACACACACACACACACACACACACACACACACACACACACACACATATATATATATATTATATAAATAACATATTATTTTTTTTTTTTAATTATTAAATTTTTGTT
>JAIPRM010012398.1:0-12137 GCA_025469315.1 Stegophylla sp. TES_Ste_2020 | reverse complement strand
AAAAATTTATTTATTTTATTTTTTTATTTGATTTTTTAAAAAAAAAAATATTTTATAATTCAAGGTAAAAAAAAAAAAAAAAAAAAAAACTAACCTCGATCATATTATTTGTACGATTCCATCGGTTATCATTAAGACTAAGTATTTTTTGAGAGTATAACAACGTTTTTTTTTTTTTACCTATAAATGTTCGAAAAAGACTTTAAATTTACGATTTAATATGTTTCATACGTGCATGTATTATGGAAATTGGACGACTATCCGTTGTCGTAATATATATATGTACCATCGAGACGCTCTGCAGCTAAACTCTGTGTTTTATGCGTATAAATGACGATAAAACATAAACGGGTGCCAAAAAAGTACTAGACGACATGACGTCAGTGCATGGCGAAACAAATGAAAAAAAAAGAAAACAATACGGTTCCAAAAAAACAAAAAAAGAGGACGCTGAACGTCGGCCAAATAACTCGGTCGATCTATATATCATTACGCATTATGCGTCATAACCGATTTATGGTATCCGCATAAAATATCGCGTAGGTACGTGTGCAAAAACGGTAACTCGACGAGGGGGGGAGGGAGGCGTTAACCGATCACCACCACGGCTTGATTTATAATAATATGTTTTTATTGAAAAAATAATAATATTAATTATATTAAAATAGAAATATGATACGGCCGATAATCGTCGCAGCTCGACTCGCCCGCACCCTTGCCGCCGACGACGTTCGACCGTATATGACGACCCGATCCCCTTCGTTTCCCCCACCCACACACCCTTCGTGATCCGACCTACATTCGTTTTGACGGTCTCATTAACCGACGGCGTGTCCTCACGTCGCCCCTTCCAAACCAAACCACCCCCCTCCCATACCACTGAATAGGGACGCGCGCATGCGTTGTACCGACCACCCTCGGGGGTGGCGGCGACGGTTACACTCGTTTATATTTCCCTCGCCAGTATTCAGTTTCATTAATACACTCGCGATGTTAATATATTACACACATTTTGTCACGGTTAGATTGAAAGTTAAATTTTCGATACACGGAGATTAGGAAAAGACTACTTTCCCGCCCCCCCGCAACATGGAAAAAAAATGGGTTATCCAAGGATTATTATAAATACATGAGGTGTGACGAAAAATTAATATAAGTGTCCAGGAAGAGAGAAATTTCTGTCTTGGGCGAAAATATGAAGCACTCGCCCGCGACCGAAATTGCTCAACTTCCCGCCCTTATCGCCACACAATACACTACTATTTATTCCGTCATTTTCCTCTCGCACTTGAAGCTTTCGCTCCAGAGAAGGCAAATGATAATAATAATAATGATAATAATAATAATAATAATAATAATAATGATAATAATAATAATAATAACGTTATGACCTCGGGCCGTCGAGGTGGTGCTCACTGTACTCAGACCAACGCCGACGAAAGCGACAGCGGCGGCGGCGGCGGCGGCGGATAAGATTTCATTCCGCGTTTGGCCCGTTCATTTTTTATCTCGCCTGTTCCAAATTAATGTTAAGTAGCCGCCCGCAGCATATACTCCATTAATAATTTATGAACGAGATCTATTTCGTCGCATACAACAAGCGCCGGGGGCGAAGGGGTGAACCAAACAACAGCAAAAAAAAAAAAAGGTCAAGGATCGCGTGGCCCGAAGAAAAGGAAAAGGACTTTCGAAAGTCAGGGCAAGTGGATAGACGTTATGTATAATACGCACACACACACATATATATATATATAGAAACACTATAAATATGTATATAGAATGATAACAATAAAGGGCGTCGTGGAGGGTGGCGGCGGTGAAGGATCTCGATGGAAGACCCGTGGTGGTGGTAGAGGGCAGTAGTATAAACTTAAGCGCGAGGACTAGCGCCTCGGACCGATAATACGCGCAGCGCGTGCCACCACTGCTTTTGGTGGCGCGACGGGGGAGGTGGGGGGGGGCGTAAGGCACGCTTGGGTTATGGCAGGCGTCGGCTCGACTGACGCCGGTGTGTCGCCACCATAAACCCCTCTCGGGGCATCTACCCCCCCCCCCGGCAGCCCCGGTCTTCGATCACTGGACTTATACCCAATCCAAATATCCCTTTCCTTTACACACAAACACACACACACACACACACAATACACCGTCGTCCCCCCCCCTCGGCCATCCGTTCGTCGTATCACGAACCGACAATATAAATATCGCCGCCACCACCTCTACTAACCTACATAATATTATAATATCTAAATAATTTTTCTCTCCATGTCTCTTTTATTTTTATTATCTTCTCTGCGCGTTCTCTCGATTTACATAATATTTTATTATTTTTATTTGTCACGCGAGTGTATGTGTTTATTTTTTGTGGCGATAGTGTGAACGCATAATGTGATGCGCACAAGTAGAAAAACACTCGAAACGTGACGTAAGTATATATATATATAGATTTAGGTTAGGGGCAAATTGGATCTTTGCACCACCCACCACTAAGTAATTTTATTAATTTTACATTGTATAGAATCTAGGACTTCGGTTCCCGAAAAGACGTATGTCCACGGGGATGTATGTCTAGGGGACGAGAAAAAAACATAATTTAAAAGACAAATTCATGCCCGTGTTTTTGGTGAAAGTCGTATAATATCTAACGAAATTTTAAAATAGATTTTAGAAATTTTCGTTCCTTTCGTTTTCACGTTAAAACAAATGTGAATACTTATAAGTACATTCCGGAAAGCGAGAGTATTTCCATGAGCATAATATAAATTATGTATAGAAAAGAGGTACCCGGGTTAAATTTTAGTTTCAGCTTAGGGTTCGAGTCTTAACAGGACGACAAGGAACTGCGATTGTATTAATTTTTAAAATACCTTTTAAAAATACTAAGTCCTTCAGAGTACGAGTGCGTTGCTACGACGACATTTTTTCCCGTTCTGCAGTTTCACAGTTTCTTTGTGTGTCTAAGTTGAGTGAAAAGTTTACCGTAGTGATTTTAACGGAATCTCCCAAATCTATGTTACGAAACGAGTGCAGTAATACAATTTGGTTATAGTTAAGAATTCACTTCACTATTTTCACTTTCTCAAAAAACAATATTTTAACACTTTCCCTCAATTTCATATTTTGTCCTATAATTGTTCGTTAATTTTGATCAATCCATAGTATTTAAAAAAACCTGAAGTTCATTTGAAAACGTTACTCTTTTTCACGTTAAGATATATTATGCAGAATCGTTCTTCTTAATTTAAAGTAGCTCGATATTAAAATGAGAACAGTTGAACTTAAACACAAAAAAAAAAAAAAATGGTCGAAATACAAGATATTGGACTGTAACATAAATAGATTTCATCGATAAACAATAATGAAATATTAAAAAAAAAAAATTAAATATGCTCGCAGGAATCAAATATTTCGTAACCCGTATTATTAATGCGGTCACGTGGTGATTTTAGGGGGACCCTAGCTGGGGATGATTTGAGTACGACGTATACGAAATAACGTGGTATTGCGCACTACGACGGGTCGCTGCTGCTGTAAGTACCTTGTGCCCCCTCCCCCCAAACATCCACCCGCTGCAGTCATCGGCGGGACAGTGACGACGAGGGAACGAGCGGGGGAGGGGGGGTCGTCGTTTATTTTTTATTATATTTTGTTGTTATTATTATTATTTCGCCGACGACGATGAAAAATAACCCGACCAACATCATTGTCATGTCATTTGTTAAAGTTACTGATGGCATTTCAGTTGACGTTATATAATATTGTATTGTTATTAATTTTTTTTCCCCTTTCCATGTAACTCTACCAAATTATTGTGTTTTCAGTCAAGACGTTTTTCTGTTCATAGCAACCCCCATCCCTTCGACCTCCCCTCCCCTCCACACACATATTATACGGCATACCGTCGTCGTCCGCTGAAAGGACACCACCCCACCCCCCCCCACCGTCACCCACGGCGAATACTGCGTGCGCAAGCGAAATTATTATTATTGACAGATCGGACTCGTACGTGCGTATACGCGTAGTCACCGAAAAATGTTTATCCGAAACCAATAAAATATAATATAATGTAATAAAAGAATAATAATAATAAAAAAAAAAAAGAGACTATTAATATTAAACTGCCGTTTTATTTTCTTTTTTTTATTCGATGTACACATCAAAGACCCGCGGAAGAAAGTAGATATTACTTTATATGTGATTTACGCGTCACACTCCCATGTTGTGTACGGTTTTTTATTTATTTATTTGTTTCGTTTTTTCGCTTTTGTTCACAACGAAATTTCATGATTTATCGTACTCACAGTGTCTTTAATATACAACGATTACAATTCTTTGGAAACGTTACTTTGTATTCTACGTTTTCTATTTGGTTGTCAACTCGATATTAATTATTTTATTCGTTTACCACGAATGTTTAACACAATATTTTCAAAAACCAAAAGTGGAGAATGCGATTATTATTAAGTTAACGTTTGACCCTGAAATTAAGGATCTTATTTTATATTATACTTGTGAATAATACCATAGGCACATCTGAGGTCGTATGGTTTAACGTGTTGTCGATTGTACGAATAGGATGAGGAAAATATTATGTCTTTGGAAATGGAACAAAATCGTAGGTATATTTATCATTCTCGTTTTAAACCACAGAGTAAGAATGTATAGAGAGGCCATGCCATATATTACACTGTGCACCAGTATGAAGCAGGCAAAAGGGCGAGCGTCGGAGTGATCAATCAAAGTATGCTCAGTACAAAAACACCAGACAATACAAAACTACTATTATCTATTAAATTTTTTATTGATAAAATAAAATACAAAACAAATATTATTTTAATTGATGTATCTACTTCTATTAATTGGTGTTTATGTAGGAAGTAGAGAATTACAAATTACAAATTATTTAAATACAATTAAGAACTAAATGTGAACAAATGAACAGCGAACTCAAAAGAGAACATGTGAAATGATCAACAATATATTCTAAATCAAAGAAACAAACAATGATTATTGATAACTGATAAGGGTATATTATCTAACGCCAGACTACAGTGTACCAAACATAACAACCTGAGGATTTTTTTTTTCTTATATATGGTTACTATGACTCTCGCCCTTTTGCTTGCTTCATATAAATTGAACTATAGCCACCCTCTGTTTTAAACACAATATATTTGAGATGATGCGCGTCGTGCCTAAATGTAACGAATTATTATTGCTATGCTTTTGTAAATAAAACATAAAGAATTTTTATATCTTCATATATTTATTTTGTTCTACGAACCGTAGGGCAATAATAAGTGAACCTAAAATGAAACGAAATGTGTCACAAAAACACTGACGCGAACTTGGTATATTTATTTTAAACGAACGAACAAATTTTCCACTCTAAATTTGTTTTTTAAACAAAACAAAAAAAAAAAAAAAAAAAAAAAAAAACTATAAAAATTAAAAAACGTTGATTTCAAAGTCCGCGATATGATTTATAGATTTCAACAGTTTTCCGACCGATTGTAATTTAAACGCGCCAATAAAACTTTTTACTTTTAAGGCTTTGTACGAGGGTCAGTGCTTATATTACCTCGTGGAATTTCGTGGTCGTAAGTCAAATACGTTTGCAACTAGTGTCGAGTTGATGGATCGATTGAATATATTGATTGCGAATTCTATTGAAAAGTTTTGCGTTGTTATAAACGCGACGCAATAGCTGAATAGCAGCTGAACGGATAGATTATCATTTCGAAACTGAGATTCGAGAGATCAAATGAATTTATCAAAGCTCGGGAAAATGTTTTGGATTTTTAAAAGCCAATAAAAAATAAATATCTGTATGTTATTCATTTCCAATCTGCGTCCACACATATTTCTATGTGTTAAGTAACATCTACGTAAACGGAATTAATATTTAGTGCGTACTGAACGAGATATCTGTGTAAATGAACATTTAGAATGAAAAATGTATTCGATTAGCATTAACCAACTACCTATATTCTTCAGATCTGAATCTACTCGCTACAAAACTATACACTGTCCGTGGTAGATCATTATTAAAAATGATTTCACAACCCAACAAAATATTGTTATAACGTTTGAGTGTACTTAGAATAGTAGTAGTAGTAATCAGTGCCCGAGGATAGGGCGACATCGGACCTTCCAGGTTCATATTTTTACACACCAGCACAATTTATATTCCTGAATCCGCTTTTGATGCACGACTGCGTTTACAAAGAATTTTCGTTCCCCGCTTATAATATCAACGCGGTTGTCTTCTACTTTATCGCAATGATTTCCGCCAGAACGAACGCGAGACAAACTTACAAGCATGTGTGCGTGCGTATTATATACACGAGTATTTTTACGTATTATATACACGAGAACTTTCGAGTTCACTGTATGAAAATGTTATGTACTACGACGAGATAATAATTTTAAAAGGTGCGCGCGCACGCGTTCGAAGAGCAAAGAAAAAAAAAAAAAGGGTTTTCTAAAAAGCAACGATTCGCCACCGGAAAAACGCGGTGCGAATCGCTGTTTATCTTTTATTATTATTATTTTCTCCAGTTGGCTGAACGGGCGACCGTTAAACGCGCTTCATTGAAGGCGGATATGGCGACACGAAACTGCATCGTTGTCGTCGTCGTCGTCGTCGACGTCGTCGCCAAGAACCGGCACGAAACCATGATGAACGCGAAAAGAAACTGGTCCTCCGCTCAACTCTCAACAACTTAACGAACGACAATTTTGTACGACCGAAATATTTGAAAAGCTTTATTTTAATCTCGAGCGCAATAACACACGGATAGGTTATTATTTAAAACATTCCTCGAATAATTTAAATATTGAAATCGTATGAACGCATTATTTTATTCCAATACTTAACAGTAAGTATTGCAAATTTACTGTTATCAAATATTATAAATAATTATAATGAAAACTTTTTAATGCATACTGTTCAACATTTAAAATGTTTATTCATAAATATATATATATTTTCTAGACTATAATCGATAAAAAACTTGAGAAACAAAATTTTCCCCCTTCAATCCGTTGAAAATACATTTTTGAGAAAAAACATAAGAATGAATAATGTCTTGGTTCTCCTTTTTCCAAAAGTAAGGGATTATTTAGGGAATTTAGTAAGGAATCCTATTCCATTATAAAGTAATGGAATATTATTTATTTATTTATTTATTATGAATATACGGGCTTAGCCCTTTAGTACAATATTCGAATAAAAAACAGGTATAACAAAAGCATCACAGGAATTAACTAGAACAAAATTCAAAAATATATAAAAAAAAAATAAAATAAATTAAAATAAAGAAATAAAAGAAACATGAGGTGTTATAATACAAGCAATTTTACAATTAAAGTTTAAGAACACTAGATATTTATATAATAGTTAAATTAGAAGGAAAGAGGGATCCATATTGGCATTGGACATCATACGTTTTATAGGTTCATTTAATAAATAATTTGTAGTACACAATGGGACATGAAAAGTCGTCGCAGAACGAGAGCTACGTTGTGGGACATTAAAATTTATACAGGATAATAAGGTTGGACAGTCTATTCTACCAGTTAACAGTCCTTTTAAGAAATTGGCACCCATAATTTGCCTACGCTCTGCTAATGAGGCTAAACCAAGTTGATTTACAACGGGAGAATAGTCGTGAGGTGTACAATTGAGGCTACAGGCGATTATTACCTACCAAATTATTATGGAGGGGTTATAATCACCTGGGGGCGATTGTCAAGCCGAAATGTCCTCACGTTGCACAACAAGCCGAGGGATATTTTTGATTTGTAGAGCGAAGGGGAGTCGATCAAACACCCGGTGAACTGACCTACGCCATGATAACATGTTACTTTAAGGGATTGGGGTACGAATCGTTTATGGTATTTTGGCCAACTACCTTAACAGCACTTGAACGTCTTGAGCATTGCGATACTGTTGGGGACTTTCGTTCTTCGAATTTTTCGGTCTTTCTTGTTTATCCTTGCTCTGTTTACGCCAACCGTACGCATTTTATTATCGTGTTGCTGTTTTTGTATTTTTGGTGTACTAGATTTATATTTATAATGATGAACAACGAGGAAATAGTTGCTCTTCCAGATCATTTGGTTGATCACAACTACTTCCTGCCAGTTGTTTATGAAGATTATGTAGTGCATAAAGAAGAAGTAGTCGAAAAAGAGGAAGAGGAACAAATTGTTGAAATTGGAGTGTCGGAAACATATTCTTTGACTCCTGGAGTTCATAACCGATCGAGGATATATGTGGACAACTTGGGAATTAAGTATTTCAAACGAGAAACTCGAGGAGAACGCGTGTATGTAGAGAAAATTGTGTATTATGACTAGAGAGCGAATTTTTAGGTTTTCACAGATTTTTCTCTATTTTATGTAGATCGACAGAACCAACCAAAGATCGTTTCAACTCTAATCCTCAAATATCCTTATCTCTCAATCAATTTAAAGATTTCTTTGAAAATTTGCATGGTTGTACTGATCTTAAGAGTTTATGTACGAAGCACCATAGCAGTCCAAAAAATATAATCGAAATCATTACAATCATCTACCCAGTCCTAAAAATATGAAATATAAAAAATCGTCTAACCAGATTATCAAAATCACTGCAAAAAATACTAAACGTCAATTTCAGTCAGACTTCCTATGCTGACAGAAACTATAACGAAACCTACTAGCGTTATTCATAATCATATACGTACTACATACCAATAAACTAATTATTAAACCAACTGATATGAGAACTAATAACAGTCTTAAAATACTCCAATGGAATCCAAATGGATTCTTTTCCAAATTAGTAGAAATTAATTTATTATTAAATAAATACTGTCCAATCTCAATATGTCTACAAGAAACTAATTTTATCAACAACAAGATCGGCTCCTTGAAAAACTACACTACATACTACAAAAATAGAAATAATGCTGGCAGAGCCAGTGGTGGGGTGGCAATCTATATAAATTCAAATTATTACTCTGATGAAATTATCATTAATACCAATCTAGAAGTGGTCACAGTAAATGTTATAATTAAAAATCCAATAATAATCTGCAATATATATCTACCAAACTCTCATGATTTTGAGCCATCTGATATTCAAAACATCATAAATCAACTCCCCACCCCTTATATTCTCTTAAGAGACTTCAACAGTCACAGTCCTCTGTGGGGCTGTTTCGACCTTGACTCACGAGGAATTAAAATCGAGCAATTGTTTACAGCAACAACGACCTAAATATACTTAACAGTGGCCAAGCCACAAGAGTAAGCGCTGGTACGGGACACTTTTCAGCCATCGACCTTTCATTCTCATCATCGACAATTACTCCATACATAGATTGGGAAGTCATACCAGAATTATCAAGTAGCGACCATTTTCCTATCATCATGACGCTCAATAATACAAACTCCCATAATCATTAAACTGAAAAAAAAAATGGATATTAAAAAATGTCGATTGGAATTCATACCAAACGGAAATGGATAAAAATATTGAATCAACATCTTAGACAAATATCAATAATATAGAATATAAGATAAAACTGTTCGCCAACCTCATTATAAATACAGCCTCTGACGTTGTCGAGTTAACTAGCTACTCTGGCAAGAGACCTCTAGTCCCTTGGTGGAATAAAACCATCAAAAAAGCTATACGGGAAAAAAAACTGCTTTTAACAGATACGAGCGAACCATGGACCTATTTCTGTTTTATGTAACTTGAGTAAAACACTTGAAAAATAATTTATAACAGGCTTAATTGGTATGTACAAAGATTTAATCTGTTATCCCTAAATCAGCATGGATTTAGAAAATTCCACTCCACTACAGATTGCCACGTTAAAATTGAAACGGAAATACTCGAATCTTTCGCCAACAAACAAACCACGATTCTCATTAGTCTAGATCAGTGGTTGGTAACCTTTTTAGACTCCCAGGCCACATTCATAAATTAAAAAGAGTTCGCGGACCAGACAAAAATTAAAATTTTATATTCCATATTATTTACTAAAAAAAAAAATAACTGTTTAAAACTTTAAAATAATAGATTCATAGAACATAAAAATTAGTTTTTAATAATATTATTATAATATAAAAGTATGGAAATTACAACCGCTTAATAGGCTTAATATGAATTTTGTTGTTGGATATTGTTTATTATTTTTTCAATTTCCACATTAAAATTACTTGTGCTGGGTACATGGTGGAGATGATCATCAGTTAAGCGTAAACGGTATGGGTTTTTAATTTTTTTCATTTGAGAAAAGGCCTGTTCACATACGTAAGTGGATCCAAACATATTGAAGTATTTCGCAGCTATATTTTTAATTTTTGAAAATGATGCAGGAAGTTCAGCGAAAAAAAGTAAAGGCAATGCTTTGAATGAGTCTTTTAAGATATCTTGTGGCTGCAAATCTATTATTTCCATTTGAAGCTCAACAGGTATATCTTCAACATCAATATTAAACGGATTGGCGAGTAGTTGAAAATATTGTGAATGTCGTTTGAAATCTTGAAATCGATTATTAAATTCTTGTTGAAGTATCGAAATAGCTTCAACAAATTTAACTGTTGATAATGAAAATTCTGACAATTCAAAGAGTTTTTTACAATAATTGTAAAAAACATTCCGAATTATTCGGAAAATATGTTAATTCATTTTTTTCAATGTGAGTTTGTAATAGCTTCAATTTTATTTCAAAAGATTTAATATGAAAACACATATCAGGAATAAGTTGATTTTTACCTTGTAGTTTTATGTTGATTTCATTTATATACTTCAATATGTCAACACAAAAAGCCAGTTCAGAAATCCAAGTTTGATTTTCAAACATGGAAGCGTCATTACCTTTTTCTTTCAAAAAATTATATATTTTCTGACGTAACATGAAAAAATTTTCAAGTACACGACCTCTGCTTAACCATCTAGCTGCGGTGTAGTACAATACATCGTCATATTCTGCATTAATTTCAATCAAAAAACTTTGAAATTGTCTATGATTCAGTCCATTGCTTCGTATAAAATTGAAGATAGATACTACTTCTTTCATTATTGAATCCCACAACATAATATTTTAGGCGCAAAGTGCATGCTGATGAATAATGCAATTAAAAAATAGCGGTGGTGACAATTCTTTTAATTTCATTTCATTAATAATAATAGCCTGCAATCTAATATTTTTGACTGTCATATTTCTTGCTCCGTCAGTGGTTACGCTAACCAACTTATGTAACTGAAGATCTAATGAAAATATAACGTTTTGAACGTGTAAAAAAATATCTTCACCTCGCGTCGTCCCCTTCAAAGTACTTACGGCGGCAATTTCTTCAATTATTTCAAACTTATCATTAATTCCTCGAATAAATACAATGAACTGTGCAGAGTCAACGATATCTGTACTTTCATCAAGTGCTAACGAAAAATATTGAAATGTTTTGGTTTTTTTTTATCAGTTGATTTAATAAATTGTCACCAACATCCAGCGTTACCAACCGTACGATAACTATCGTACACATACGATAATTTAAGCCATTTGTACGATGTACGATATGTACTTACTATCGTACAAGAAAGTACGATAATTTTCTCCAACTTTTTTTTTAATAAATGATAAATACAAATCCAATTATTCGTTTAGTGTGGGAATTTCAAATGAATGTGAACACCTAAAATGGTATGAAATTTACCTTAGCATCCTTGCCATCACAAGCAGCGTAAACATAATTATCAAAATTTAATATTCGCTCCAGTGGCGTCATTTGGGGGGGGGCGACTCATGCATTTGCCCCAGTCTAAATTTTAAGTCGGCAAATTTAAAATTTTTTAATCATTCCTTGGTTTTTGTTATTGACATTTTCATTAATTAAAATTGAGAAATAAAAATTAATGACTACCCAAGTCGGCATTAGTAAATCGTCATTATATTATAATATACGTAGATAGTAGATACCCATACCTACCTATGTAGTACTCACTACCTATCTACAAGCCGCACAGCATTACATTGACAGTGCATTATTATTTATTATATTATTTTGTATGCGGGTTATAATATCTATAGTTAAACCATTCAAATCTTCTATATATAGATTATAGACATAAATCA